>JAVKPL010015335.1:0-127087 GCA_032173675.1 Gastrolobium villosum | reverse complement strand
CGAGGAGGAGCGGGTTCCGCTCATGCTTAATGCGGCCACGGTTTCTGCAAAGGATCCTCTAGAATCTCTCGGCGTCGCCGGACACCACGCTGACGTGTCCGCGGTGCCGCCACGTCTCCACCGTCGGAAACTCCATTCGTCTCCCTAAGAATTACGCCGTCATCGGCCTCCTTCGCAGGCCCTCGACTAAATCAGTTAGGTCCGTTTTCGACTTCAATTTTGACTACACCGAAGATGAAGACGAAGACGAGAGAAGAAGATGATGATGACGTGGACGTTGACGTGGCGCGGCGGCGGCGGAGCCATGTGGCGCAGACGTCGTGGTCGGGGAGGATCGGGGATTTGAGGTTGGTGAAGCGGATTGGGGAGGGGAGGAGGTCTGACGTGGAGATGTGGACGGCGGTGATTGGCGGCCCGCATAAGGTGGCGGTGAAGAAGGTGGCGGTGGTGGGGGAGGTGGTGGAGTGGATGATGGAGAAGCTTGAATTGTTGCGTCGGGGTTCGATGTGGTGTAGGAATGTGTGCACGTTTCATGGGGCAGTGAAGGTGGATAACTGTTTGTGCATTGTCATGGACAGGTGTTATGGATCGCTTCAGTCTGAGATGCACCGCAACGAGGGGAGGCTTACTTTGGAGCAAGTCCTTAGGTTTTATTATGTTCTTTGATTTGTGTTACTTTACAAATATGAATATGAATATAAGTTATTAATAAATAGCTATATAAAATTTATATGCATATATTATTTCTCTTATTTGTTATTTTATTTTTATATGGGTTATTAGTTTAGGATGAAGGTTAATGTTGATACCTTCAACTATAAAATTTACGGTGAACCTGAGCTGACATAGGAAAGGATACACTAGGAAGATGATTTAAACTTGTAAATGGATAGATATTGTGGAATTCAGTCTATAGATATATTGCCACTTCACAATGATCCTCCATGTGTCAACGTATTATAGACTATGAATATGATTAAAAATTCTTACTTTAAAGATATTATGAAATTAAAGCTTTAGATATGTTGTCACCTATACGATGTACTGAGTCTGAACTAACAAAACTCTGTTTTACTTCTCTAATCAAATTTCTGGTTGTAGCATTCCTTTTCTGTGTGTTTTTTTTTTTTTTTGGTATTTTTTTCTGTGGTTTTTGTGATAAGCTAGTGGCAAGAAATTTATTACTGGAACTTGGCAGTTAGGAATAAAAAAGAAGCGTAGCAATTTTCATGCTTGATTAGTTTAATTTATATAGATTGGTTTGATGAGTATTATAGCTGCCAATATTACAGTTTATAAGTACGATGAAACTGCATTATGGTGAAAATTTAAAGAAAATGCAATGTTAATGACTGTTTGTAGGGACACTGGTACCTCAATGATCGCCCAGACTGGAGTTAATCGGAGTGGTTTATTCAATATCTAACATTTATCATTTAACTGATGTGCTGCCTCTGTACTTTACTGTTTTTTTGCAATTAATCATGAATAAAAAAAGGGTTGAATTGTTTGGATGAAATTGTGTTGAAAACATTTCACAAGAACAGTCTTATCTATGGCTTGATGATTGCTTGTTTTCTTAATTCTTATTCGTGTAATATGGTCAGCTTAAAAATAATTTCCGTGTGATTGGAGTTCTCCCATATTGTATGCCAATTGCCCGTGACAGCTGTGAATAGTGACTTCAAATTTTGCCAAATGTAGATATGGGGCAGACATTGCGCGAGGGATTGCTGAGCTACATGCTGCAGGCATTGTTTGCATGAATATAAAACCATCCAATCTTCTTCTTGATTCAGACGGTCATGCAGTGGTTTCTGATTACGGACTTGCTGCAATTCTAAAGAAGCCTTCCTGTTGGAAGGCCCAACCAGAGTGTGACTCCTCAAAAACGCACTCCTGTATGGAATGTACAATGCTCAGTCCACATTACACAGCTCCAGAGGCTTGGGGGGAACCAGTGAAGAAGTCATTAAATTTGTTCAGGGATGATGCAATAGGTATATCTGCAGAGTCTGATGCCTGGAGTTTTGGTTGTACACTGGTGGAGATGTGCACTGGTTCTGTTCCGTATGTGGAGCAATTCATTCTTTATTGAAGCTTTCTTCCTTATGTTCTCACTTCTTTTCTTAGAATTTCATACTGCAAAATCTATGCTTGTGCAGTTGGGCTGGTTTAAGTTCAGAGGAAATTCATCAAGCGGTTGTCAAAGCAAAGAATCAGCCCCCACAGTATGCTAGTGTGGTTGGTGGTGGAATACCTAGGGATTTGTGGAAGATGATTGGAGAGTGCTTGCAGTTCAAGCCATCTAAAAGGCCTAGTTTTAGCGCAATGTTAGCAATATTTCTCCGTCATTTGCAGGAAATACCACACAGCCCTCCTTCGAGCCCTGATAAGTAAGCCTCTTAAAGTTATTATATCCATGGCTTGTATCTTCTATGCTGTTTATATGGCATCTGATTGAGCAGTCAAAGTGTAGGCTTTTTATGGTTTTTAATAATCAATGTGAGCTTGCTTGTGAATGAGCCAAATCCACAATTCTCATTGATGTCCAGCAATTGTCTTATACAGTGTTATATATTTCTGTAAATACAGTGACTTTGTTAAAAGCTTTGCATCACATGTGACGGAGCTGTCCCCTGTTCCTGATTTAGATGTTCCTCTGCAAAGCCCAAGCCATCTTCATCGACTGGTGTCTGAGGGGGACGTCAGAGGTGTTAGGTTGGTTGGTCCTACAACCAATCTTCCGTGATCAAGCTTTCATTTAAATTTTGATATTCATTCATTTTTCTTTGTACTTCATGCGCAGAGATCTTCTTGTAAAGGCTGCATCAGAACGTGGCAGCAACTACATATCTTCTCTATTCGAAGTACAAAATATTGATGGACAAACTGCCCTCCACTTGGCTTGTAGACGTGGCTGTGCAAAGCTTGTTGAGGCAATCTTGGAGTATCCAGAGGCAAATGTTGATGTTTTGGACAAAGATGGAGATCCTCCTCTCTTTTTTGCATTAGCTACTGGATCCCTGGAATGTGTTCATTGTCTTATCAAAAGAAATGCTAATGTTAGGTCACGATTGAGAGATGGCTTTGGCCCATCTATTGCTCATGTTTGTGCCGATCATGGCCAACCAGATTGCATGAAAGTATGTTTTGCTTATATTATACTAAGATGCTTCTTCCTGTTTACGATAGCTACATTCATGTAAGTTTGTGGTAAAATAACAGGAATTACTATTTGCTGGAGCTGATCCTAATGCTGTGGATGATGACGGTGAATCTGTACTGCACAGAGCAGTTGCAAAGAAGTACACTGACTGTGCTCTTGTGATATTGGAGAATGGAGGCAGTAGATCAATGGCCATCTTGAATTCGAAGAATCTCACGTAAGTATAGACACCCCTTTAATTTTCTTTTAAGCTTAGAATGCGCATGTCAGGTGTGTCAATCATTCTAGGACTCTAGAGGTGTAAAAACTGATCTTAATCAGCTGCAAGGAAATTCATCAACAGCATATACGTTATGCAGAAGAATGGATGTGCTGTAGTTGGTTTTTGTTAGAAGAGTAAAAATGAACACGAATCGTGAATCCTCTATTAACAATAGGTTACACATATAAATAGAATAACCCATTCCAGTTAAATAAGGAAATAAATATCTCCTAATAAAAGAAAATAAAAACTAATTATAAAGAAATATTAGGGATTTGATAATATACCCAATAAATGGAAACAGTATTTTCTAGTTTCCAACACTCCCCCTCATGTTGGAGGCATATGTTGATCATTTCCAACTTGCCAATAATGTCTTCAAATGCTGGTCTATGTAATTCTTCAGTATTAATGTTTGTTGTTTAGTTGGAATATACGTCTTACACACACTTCCATCATCTAATTTTACTTTGATGAAGTGAGATCAACTTCCTCATGTTTTGTCTTGTCATGGAGAACATAATTTTGCGCAATGCTCGTAGCTGCCTTGTTGTCACAATAGAGTTTAACTAATAAGGAATAAAAGATATTCAATTCTTCAAACAATCTTCTCAACCAGACTCCGTCACATACTCCACGAGTAAGAGCTCAAGATTCTTTCTCATCACTACTTTTGGAGACTATTGTTTGTTTTTTACTCCTCTGCATCACTAGATTTCCCTATACATAAAATGCAATAGCTTGAGGTGGATCTTCAGTCTACTGATGAACATTTTTAGTATGCATCAGTTTAAATTTCAATCATCCTCTTATACCCCTATTGAAGAATAATCCCTGCCTGAAGTGTTCTTGAGATACTTAAGGATCTTGTGGATAGCACCTAAGTATTTCTCCTTAGGTGAATGCATGAATTGACTAACCAAGCTAACCGCGAAGGCAATGTTAGATCAAATGTGGGATAAATAGACCGATTTTCCAACCAATCTCTAATACTACTTGATGAAAAGAAGAAGTGTTTTATGAATAAACTTCTGATTTTTTTTAACTTGAAAGATCCAGGGAGGTACAATTTATATTGAGTACAAAGAACAATGCTAATAAATAAGAACAAAAAACTAAGAGGCATACAAAAGACTAAGAGACATATTTACAATAACAAGAAAGCCTAATAAATAAAGGAACAGATAACAAGAAAGAAATAAATGAATTCTAGAATATTCTACACTCCCCCTCAAGTTGGGAGATATATATTGATCATTCCCAACTTGCTGATCAAATCCTCAAAGGTCGGCTTAAGTAATCCTTTGGTGAGAATATCTGCCGTTTGTTCCTTGGTAGGTATATATGATAAGCATACACTACCGTCTTCTAATTTTTCTTTAATAAAGTGACGATCGACTTCCACATGTTTTGTTCTGTCATGATGAACAGGATTTTGAGCAATGCTGATAGCAGCTTTATTATCACAGTATAACCTGATAGGTAGGGAATAAGAGATCTTCAACTCTTCCAGAAGTCTTCTTAACCAAATTCCTTCACAAATACCATGGGCTAAAGCCCGAAATTCCGCTTCTGCACTACTTCTTGCAACAACAGTTTGTTTCTTACTTCTCCAGGTCACAAGATTTCCCCAGACATAAGTACAATAACCTGAAGTAGATCTTCGGTCCACTGCAGAACCAGCCCAGTCTGCATCTGTATAAATTTCAACCATCCTTTTGTTCCCCTTTTTAAAGAGAATTCCTCGACCAGGGGTGTTCTTGAGGTACTTGAGAATTCTATAAACAGCATTAAGGTGTTTTTCCTTAGGAGAATGCATGAATTGGCTAACCATGCTTACAGCAAAAGCAATATCAGGACGAGTATGAGACAAATAGATTAATTTTCCCACCAGTCTCTGGTACTGCTCCTTATCGACATCTTCCCCGTCTTCAACTCCCATTTTGATATTAGCTTCAATTGGAGTCTCTGCTGGCTTGCACCCAAGCATACCTGTTTCTTGCAACAAATCTAGAATGTATTTTTTCTGAGTTAAGGAAACTCCTTTCTTACTTCGAGCAACTTCCATGCCAAGGAAGTATTTGAGAGATCCAAGATCTTTTAGTTCAAACTGGTCAGCTAAACATTTTTTTAAAGAGGCTATCTCCTCGGTATCATTACCAGTGACAATTATATCATCAACATAGACAATGAGGATAGCAATTCTTCCTTTATCAGAGTGTTTAAAGAATAAAGTATGATCAGTCTGAGCTTGGGTGAACCCTTTTCCCTTAACAGCTTGAGTAAATTTCCCAAACCATTCTCTGGGAGATTGTTTAAGTCCATAGAGAGACTTCTGCAACTTGCACACAGATCCATCCCCTTTTTCAAAACCAGGAGGTGGATCCATGTAAACTTCCTCATGTAGATCACCATTCAAGAAGGCATTCTTGACATCAAATTGTTGCAATGGCCAATCAAGGTTGGCGGCAAGAGATAGCAGAACGCGGATAGTGTTAAGCTTGGCAACAGGAGCAAATGTCTCCTGATAATCTATCCCATGAGTCTGAGTAAATCCCTTAGCAACTAATCTGGCCTTATACCTATTGATGCTGTTGTCTGCATTAAATTTTATTGTGAACACCCACTTGCAACCAACAGTTTTCTTTCCTTTAGGTAATGTCACAAAATCCCATGTTTCATTTTTTATAAGTGCATCCATTTCTTCTAATACGGCATTCCTCCATTTTGGATCATCAAGTGCTTCTTGGATATTTTTGGGTATCCTGGTACTATCTAACATAGTATTGAAAGCACGAAAACCTGGAGATAACTTTTCATATGAGATATAATGGGAAATAGGATGAGCAGTACAAGATCTAGTACCTTTCCGAAGAGCAATGGGCATATCAATGTTGGCTGTACTAGAGCATTCAAGTGGGTTACTAGAGCAAGGACTCGAGTCAGGATCCTGGCAGTCTAGAGTCTCTTGATGTATTTTGCGCCTGCTGTAGAATTTTCCCCATTTACCAGGAGGATCACAAGTACCGGGAGGATCATTAGACTCAGGTATAGTTGCTCCCCCTATTTCCTTCCCAATAACTCCCCCTGTTTCCAAAGGCCAAGGTAAGACAACAACTTCATTTGGTTTCCCAGGCTTATCTTCATCCATATCAGTAGACTCCCCCTGAAGAGAAGTCGGGGAAAAAAAGGATTGTGTCTCATAAAAGGTAACATCCATGGAAACAAAGACCTTACGGAGAGAAGGTGAATAACACTTATAGCCTTTTTGATTAGGGGAATATCCTATGAAGACACATCTAATAGATTTAGGGTCAAGTTTGGACCTTTGATGTGGAGGAATGTGAACAAAGACCACAGAGCCAAATATTTTGGGAGGAAGAGAAGAAAAAGCACAAAAGGAAGGAAAAGATTTAGTAAGACAAGACAAAGGAGAATGAAAATTTAGTACCCGAGAAGGCATCCGATTAATGAGATAAGAAGCTGTCAAGATGGCTTCCCCCCATAGATATTTAGGGACATGCATCGTAAATAAGAGAGCTCGAGCAACTTCAATTAGATGTCTATTTTTCCTTTCAGCCACCCCATTTTGTTGAGGGGTATTAGGACAAGAACTTTGATGAATAATTCCATGTTGGTTTAGGTAATCTCCAAGAACAGAATTAAAAAATTCTGTGCCATTATCTGTTCGCAGAACTTTGATAGGAGTCTGAAATTGAGTTTGAATCATAGCATGAAAGTTTTTAAAAGTGGATGCAGCATCAGACTTGTCTTTTAAGAGATATACCCAACATACCCTAGAATGATCATCAATGAAAGTAATAAACCAACGAGCACCCGAAACATTTTTTTCACGAGCAGGTCCCCAAATATCACTATGAATTAATGTAAAGGGAGAAGATTCATGATATTTCTTGGGAGAATAAGAGACACGAGAATGCTTTGCAAGTTGACAAAAATCACAAAGAAAGGAACTTGGCTTTTTATTGATAAATAAGTTAGGGAATAACTTCTGAAGATAAACAAAATTTGGGTGCCCTAACCTACGATGCCATAACAAAACATCATTACAATCATCTGATAAACATAGAGTGTGGTTTGAAAAAATCCTCCTTTCACAAAGATCCTCCTCCAAATAGTAGAGCCCTTCTTCTTCTCTAGCACTGCCAATCATCATCCCCGAGTCCTGCTCCTGAAAGATACAAGTATTTGCAGAAAACTTAGCAACACAATGCAACTCAGCAGTAAGTTTACTAATAGAGATGAGGTTACAAGTAAGGGAGGGAACATGAAGGACAGAATTCAAAATAATATGCTCAGAGAGTTTAATGGATCCCTTGCCCGCAATAGTGGAGAAACTTCCATCAGCTGTTCTTATTCGTGACGGGTGATAGTAAGGGATATAGGAAGAAAATAAGGTTGCATTACCTGTCATGTGATCAGAGGCTCCTGAATCAAGGATCCAACGATTACTATGTTCAACATGGAATGCCATACCTTTTTGAGCAACATGACTAGTTGCCTCAGCAGGTTGAGACATCAATTTCTGAAATTGCTCATACTGAGCCTTAGAGAGGAAAAAACCATCGGAATTTGAAGGGACATGGGACCCTTCTCCCTTATCTTCAGAAGATACTTGATTAGCACGATTCTTGTTCTGTCCTTTTGGTTTCCAGTTTGGTGGTTTGCCATGAATTTCCCAACATTTTTCACGGGTGTGACCACCCTTATTACAATGAGAACACCAACGATCAGAACGTTTTGAATCCCCAGAAGGACGAGCAGTATTCTTTGCTATAAGGGCAGACCCATCAGAAGACTTAGGATCCTTATCACCCAACATTACCTTTCGACGAAGCTCCTCCCTTCGTACCTCAGAAAAAGCAGTGGCAATGGAAGGTAATGGTTTTTGCCCCAAAATTCTTCCACGAACATCATCCAGATCAGAATTGAGGCCAGCAAGAAAATCATAGAGACGCCTTTTCTCTATATAATTTTTAAATATTGCATTAGCATCTAAACCTTGAAGGTCTGCTTTATCATAAAGATCCAACTCTTGCCACAATGTTTTTAAAGCAAGGAAGTACTCAGTAACAGTCTTCCCCCCTTGGCGTAAATCTTTCACCTTGGTGTTGAATTCAAAAGCCTGAGAGGCATTGCCCAGGTCAGAGTAGTATTCTTTAACAGCTTCCCAAATTTCTTGAGCCGTATCAAGGAATAAATAAGTTTGACTGATATCTGGTTCCATAGAATTGGTCAGCCATGTCATGACCAAAGCATTTTCAGTCACCCAAGCATCATAGCCAGGTTCATGTTGTGCTGGTTGAACCTTTTTTCCATCCAGATACCCCATCTTCCCTTTAGCCTGGATGAACAACTTAACAGATTGGCACCATTGCACATAGTTCCTACCGTTTAAACGGTGATTGGTGATCTGCATTGCTGGGTTGTCTCCAGAAAACGAAGAAATGGGAAGGGGTGAAGTTCCGGTCGAAATTCCAGATGAACTTTCAACATTTTCAGTGTCCATGGCTTCCTAACAACAATACCCAGAAAAAAAAGTTCCTCCAAATATGGTTTTGACCCTCAAAACATGAAGAGGGAAGGCAGACGATCAGAACGAGGTATGACTCGCCGGAAAAAAATGGCAGGATGGCGGCGCGTGGACCACACGCGCCGGCGAGGACGGACTGACGGACGGTGGCGGCGCGTGACGGCGTTTCCGGCGACGGGTCTTTTGTTGGCTGGCTCGGAATTTCGTTCTGGATCTAGTGGTGGCCTTGGTTTTGTAGTTGGAGGTGTCTAGGTGAGGGTTCTGACTTTGGCAGAAGCAAAAATACGAAAAAGGAATGGAAGGAAGGCATAAAAGGAAATTAGAACGGGGAAGAGACTGGATTATAACCAGCTCTTGATACCATGATGAAAAGAAGAAGTGTTTTATGAATAAACTTCTGATTTTTTTTAACTTGAAAGATCCAGGGAGGTACAATTTATATTGAGTACAAAGAACAATGCTAATAAATAAGAACAAAAAACTAAGAGGCATACAAAAGACTAAGAGACATATTTACAATAACAAGAAAGCCTAATAAATAAAGGAATAGATAACAAGAAAGAAATAAATGAATTCTAGAATATTCTACACTACTCTATCCACCGCTTTCCGGTCTTCAATCCCTAGTTTAGTGTTAGATTCCACGGCGGTCTCGGCTGACTTACATCCTAGCATGCTTGTTTCTTGCAAAAGATCAAGTATATGTTTTTTTCTGAGTGATAGTGATTCTTGATTTTCTTCAAACCACTTCTGTTGAAAACCCTCGTGCCATACAGCCGGCCCTAATTTTAATCCTATTGATTTTACTATTGTCGCCAACCTGGTTTCCAAGAATTAAGGATCAATATCAGTTTTTCTTTTAGGAGATAAGGATTCTGTCGTGCTCTGTTTTTTATTTTTATTTAATTTGTTTCCTTATTTATCTGTTTTGTTCCCAAACTTTAGGGATTAGATTAGATCTGTTTTATTTTAATTGATTCAGAATTGATCATTACTGATCTATATATATTGTACTGCATCTCCATAAGAAAAATAGAGAAACATATTATTTCCATCTCTCTCTTTGTTTCTTACCTTAGAGTTTCCTATGATTCCTTAACTTCCATACAAAGAAAGTACTTGAGAATTCCAAGATCTTTGCTGGATATTTGTTCAAGGGATCTAATTCCTCACGAACATCTGAAATGATTATGTCGTCCACATAAACAATATTTTCCTATCCTTAGAGTATTTGTGGAAAAGAGTATTATCAGTTTGTGGTTGATGAAAACCTTTCCTATTGACTGTTTGCGTTAATTTATTCAACCATTCTCTAGGGTATTGTTTAACCCATATATATATATGGGGAATCTAGTCTCGTTGTATGAGACATTTTGTCTCATGCAACATACAAAAGTGGGTGAGATTCATTAAGGAGAAGAGAGAGAAAGAAAACAAGTGGGTCTCACTCGCTTTTTTGTGTGTGCATAAGACAAAATCGTCTCATGTACCATAAGCGACTATGTTCCTATATATATAAATGACACTAGACATTAAAAATACAATAAACAATTCAAAAAATAAAATAAACAATGTAAAACTAAACATAAATAATAGAAAAATACATAATAGAAAAAAGAAAAAGAAATAAAAAAATTAAAAAGGACAATATATAAAGAACAAGAGAAGAAAAACAGAGAGGGAAAAGGAGAAATAAAAGAAAGGAAGAGAAGAAAAATAAAACGGAGAGGTGATGAAAGAAATAAATGGAGATATTTTGATAAATGACTAAAAGTATTCTTTATGAAGATATCGTTCGTCATGGGTCCCCTCCGTTAGGAAGATATCGGTGAAAAACCTGTTGTTTGGACATCTTTTTGCAAAGTTTTTGTGCAATTTCTTGTTTCCTTGCAGTTCCTTGCTATTTTCTGGTCATCTCATTTATTTTTGCAATGGAGAGCTCAAATAATGCACTAAAAAATACTACCGACATCATCTCTAGCACTACCCCATCCACTACAACAATGAAACTGACCGGATCTGCTACTTACAAGACCTGGTCTACCTCTATTAAGATCTGGTTTACTAGTCAAGGACATAGGAATCATCTCACGACCAAGTCTGTTGATATTCCAAAGGATCAGATATCTGAATAGGAAAAGATTGATGTCCAACTGCTAAGTATCCTTGGCAATCTATTGATACGGTAGTTATAGACATTTTCATTCCCTTTGAGACTTGTTATGACGTATGGGAGGAAGCCAAAAACCTCTACACCAATGACATTCCACAGCTTTATTCCATTGTTTTTCAGATAATGGAATTGCACAAATCACCAGATGCTCGAATGGAGACTGTTGAGATATATAAAACCATTAATGTAGCCTCACCCAACAGCTTAAGCTTTTGGGTTGAATTGGTTCTTTATATGGTATCAAAGCCTCGCCGTCCCCCACTTTCTCTTGTGGACTCTCTTAGCACAGGTAGGTTGGATCTGTTGCATCATCCATTCTTCAAACCCAATGGGCTCTCGTGTGAGGGGGCGTGTTGAGATATATAGTCCCACATTGGTTGTACGTGTAACTAATGTGGAGTTTATAAGGCCTTGGACACTCCCACCCTTTGAGCTAGCTTTTGGGGTGGTGTATCCCAAGATTATTTTCAGAGACTTATATTAGTAAGATTCGTTCTTTGATGCAGGAATTCTTAGCTATGTTACCTCATGTTGCAGATGCCTCTGCGTATAAGAAGCAGGTGGAGCGCTTCTTTATGGTCGTGACCTTTTCCAGCCTTTCAGAGGAGTTAGGAAGTGTTCGTGAGAATATCCTAACCAGTATTGAGACTCCTAGCCTATCACACACTTTCCAGCGCCTTCTGAATCTTAAGGATAAATTAGAAGCACCCACACATGTACCAGGCACCGATTCAACTGCGTTCATTTCTCGTGTCAATGATTCCAATTGGAACAGTGGACGTGGTCACGGACGTTATAATACCTCATATAATTGAAATACATATTAATAATTATATTGAGGATTAGAGAGGGTGTTTAGTGAAAATCCTAAGTTTTGGGTCAAAATAAGTAAGAAGGATAAAACGGTAATTTAGCAAATACGTAACCCTAATTTGTAAAACGATAGAATAAGATTTCAAATGATTAAAATAACCTTGAAAATGGATTCAGAACAAAAAACTGAGTGGTTAGACAAGTTTATGGAAAATTGATGAATAGTATTTTTATCGATGAAAATACTGCAGTACAGTTGCACCGAAAAACGTGCCAAGTGAAATTATTGCTCAAGGTTGAATATAAGTTGGAAAAGGTACTTAGGACCAAGAAATATGATTATTGATGAAAATTGATGGATTTTAGGATTTTGAGTGAAACGTGCCAACAGTACACAAATCAAGCTAAAACAGTGATTTCACCGAATCATCGGAAAACTCCGGATTTATCTGTTCAAGGGTAATTAAAGGACTTTGGTGAATGTTAAATGTTGGATTTAATAGATAGTTTATGAATTAAGCTGAGATTAGTGGGTTAAGTGGATGGTTTTAACTAATTTGAATTGTGGGAGGTGGCATATGGGACCCACCCCACTTAAAACCACTTAAAACCAAGCGTGTCTTGCACTATTCATTGTCTTCGTCCCCTTTTCTCTCTCCAAAAACCGAGCTTCCACCTTAGAAAAGGGCAAGAGAATTGCTTATATCCAATTCTTCATCAAAACACTTTTAGTCTTACATGAAATTTGAAGTAAAACACCCAATGAATCCAACCCACACCTCCATCCCTCTTGAAAGCCCCTAGATTTTGAGATATTACTCCCTAAAGTTTGCGAAAATTTGATGACATTGGTGTTAATGGAGCTTGTTGCTTGAGTTGTGGCTTAGGGAACATTCATAGTAGTCTTAGACATTGATTTGTGGTAAGTTTCCCTACGTATTGTTGGATTCTATGCCTATGTGTGGTCATTGGAAGTAGTTGGAGACATCAAATTGACTTTGTGCATTCGATAAATGTTGCTTAGAATGATGAATTAGAGTGATTAAGCTCATAAAATTTATTGTGGAAAAAGTTCATAACTTAGTGAAATTTTGCATGGATGAACATGGATTTTGAGAAATTGGATTGTTGAAGAATTGTGAAATTGAGTTATGGATTAGTTGGAATAGATAATTAGATGGTGTTTCGTGCATTGAATGCTTGAAAAATCTATTGATAATCCATTGGCTCATGGATGCATAGGTTCGGCCATTTAGGGAAATTAAGGGCAAGATGGTGCAAAATTGAGTTATTGGATTGGTTGATGATTTGAATCAAGTATAAATGGATTGTATGAGTGTAATGCTTGTTGTTTGAGAGAAAAATCCGTTGGCTTGTTGGTAGAATGCATTCGGCCATTTAGAGGAATTTAGGGTAAGATTGTGCAATTGGATGTTTGGCTTGATGAATGGAGTTAGTAGGTGCTTGAATCAACTAAGGTGGACCTAAGAATGAACCTTGAAAAGGCAAGAAAAATCCCTAACCCCATTGATGATTAATCCACGACCTTATAGAGTAAATTGGGGGAAACTGTGCTAAGTTATGGTTTGATGCAATTGTGGTATGGATATGAGATTGTGGTTGAACAAGTAAACCATTGGGATGATTAAATAAAATTAACCACATGAATAGTGTATATTGGCCTTGATGGTCGAATGGTATGCATATTGGGGAAGGAGGGGGGGGAGTGTATTGCTTTGAATTATGACTTGTTTAACAAATTGATTGATGATCATGTGTGTGTGATCATTGTAGGTTGCCTCCCACGGACGAAATCATAGAAGATTAAAGCTTAGAGCTTGTGGATTGCCTTTGATCCTTGACCAAAAGGATATGGGTAAGTGTTGAATCACTTGTATGAATGATTGATTGGATAACCAAATGGGTTGTCATTGTGGCACTAAATGATGTTGGAAAAGACTTTTTGTTGTAGGCATTTCTTGTACAAGTTGAAGCTTGGAATAGCTTGTGATTGAAGCTACCTAGCTCGAGAGTTTCGAAAAGGTAATCTCTTGGTACTGGGGTCAATCCTCGTGTGTGCTCCACCATGCCTATTGGGGTAGTGGTTGGAAGTTGTTTGATGCAATAGTGTGAATCATAACATGATCAGTTTGTATTGTATCTCTGGCCAGTAGATAGTTGTCGTATGCCGTATGGGATTTCCACTGGATAGGCCTGCGTAGGGAGATCCAGTTGGCCTGAGGTTATAGAGTTGTGAGGAACACTCTGGGAATATCTCGGGAGTTATAGTTGTGGGTGCCTTGAATGATATTCCGGGGATACATTCTTGGATGAGGACCCGATTGATATGCCGTATGCCGTAGGACATTGGGCCGTGTGAGCCGTTGGGCGAAATGATCTTACAGAACCTTTGGGTTACTGAGATATATTCGTATATCTCTCCCCGCGTTATGGGGCTATGTTTCAGGTGAATGTAGCGGTGCTGGAGTTTTGGGCAGGAGGCCTACTGTTTGATGATGTGGAGAGCATTTTGGAATGCATGATGATATATGCCATTTTGCATTTTTGGATTTATTTGATAGGCTAGACTTAGAGCATTATCATGTATTGCATGAGTGATGTATACCATGCTTTTGTTGTTCATGTTGTATTTTGGCTAAGTCTAGTGATTATGTAACTATTGTCATTTAGAGCATTTTGATTTAGTTATATTTGTAATGGATTAATATAATTGAAGGATTATGGATCTTCTGTAAATTAATGATGTATGTATGTGATGGAAGGGCAATAGATCTATTCTAGGTTATGATATTGTTCAATGATGTAAATGCATGTAATTGAATCATATGATTGAAATGAGTATTAAAATTGTTTAATGACTAAGTGTTGGATTACATAGTGAACTAATCAAAGAAATGATGCAAATGTGTTGTGGGTTGTAAGAGGCCCAAGGTATGTTGAACCTTGTGTGCCACCCTTGTCAATTAGGTACAATTTGATGGTTTAGAACACACTTTGATAAAGTGACAATAGTGATTATGTAACTATTGTCATTTAGAGAATTTTGATTTAGTTATATTTGTAATGGATTAATATAATTGAAGGATTATGGATCTTCTGTAAATTAATGATTATGTATGTGATGGAAGGGCAATAGACCTATTCTAGGTTATGATATTATTCAATGATGTAAATGCATGTAATTGAATCATGTGATTGAAATGAGTATCAAAATGGTTTAATGACTAAGTGTTGCATCACATAGTGAACTAATCAAAGAAATGATGCAAATGTGTTGTGGGTTGTAAGAGCCCCAAGGTATGTTGAACCTTGTGTGCCACCCTTGTCAATTAGGTACAATTTGATGGTTTAGAACACACTTTGATGGTTGTAAGAGCCCCAAGGTATGTTGAACCTTGTGTGCCACCCTTGTCAATTAGGTACAATTTGATGGTTTAGAACACACTTTGATAAAGTGAGATTAGTTAATAAAACAAAGGAGATACCGTCGAATTTTCTAAGAAATAATCAATTTTTAGGCCAACTTTGGGAGACCATATCTCCCTCCACAAATGTCCAAATGAGACGTGCCATACACCATTTTAAAACTTAGGATGTCGGCTATGTTGTTCTAAAATTCGGTTCCATTTAGAGTTGTGTAGCGTTCTGTAGGTCGCTGGGAATGAAGACTACCCAAACCTCAATTGTTCTCATTTGGTTGAGAAAAAACGTTGGGAATTGCAGAAATGGTGAGGGATGTTTTGTGCTCTGCTTGGAGTTGATTGACAACTTTGCTTGTCCAACTTCAAATGGTGATAACCGGAGCTAGAGAACTCCAAATGAGGCGTGTGATACCTTGTTGGAAAGGTGAAAGAGTCTAGTTTAACATACTATAAGATGAGAATTTAATGATGTGTAGATCACGCCCTATGTTTAGAAAACCGAAAGGTACTATGTTTTAGGAAAGTTGTAAAAATGAGTTTTATGCTAAGTTGGTTTATGGGAACCTCTTAGCAATTTAAAATAAGTATTGTATGATAGTTAGGCAATTATAATATTACTTCTGTGTTTAGATTTTCAGTTTCGATCACGGTTGGTATCATTACGTTTTATAGATGTTTTCAATTGCATACGTAATGAAAAGGAAAAAGTTTACTCATATTGTATGATTGTAACAGTGCTTAATATCATAATTAATGTTAACAACATCAGTGTACAACGGGCTGTTACAGATGTGGTCATGGACAAGGTGGCCAAGGACAAAGGCCCCGTTGCAATTTTTGCTAAAATCTTCGACATTTTGAAGAAAGTTCCTATAAGTACCCTCACTTGAAGCCACCAACTGCCAACTTTGCTCAGATTGATGCTATACCACCTTCTACTAGATCAGTAACTCTTTCGAGTGCCGACTATGAGGCACTTCTCAAGAAGGTTTCTTTCCAGCCTCCTACTCAAGACACTAGTAATCATGTTGCTTGTCTTTCTCAATCATCTCTTAGACCTTGGATAATAGACTCAGGTGCTACCAATCACCTTTGTGGTAATAAGAATCTCTTCTCTTCACTTTCTTATTCTAATAATCTACGTTTTGTAACCCTTGCTGATAGCACTAAGGATCCGGCTCGTGGAATTGGGCAAGCCATCCCAACTCCTTTTTTGACTTTGAACTCTGTTTATTATATGCCTGACATTCCCTTAAATTTAATCTCTGTTAGCCAATTGATTCATTCTCTTTCATGTATTGTTAAACAATCTTTTTCTCTGTAGGATCCGGGTATGGGGAAGACGATTGGAGCGGGCATTGAGTCACAAGGTCTCTACTATCTGATTGCACCACCTTCTCCAGTAGCATGCTCTCTCGCGGAGTCTCCTGAACTAATTCACATTCGTCTAGGTCATCCAAGTCTTTCTAAGCTTCAGCATATAGTTCCTTTTTTATCTAGTCTTAAGTCTTTAAATTGTCACTCTTGTCAGCAAGGAAAAAACATTCGCTCCTCCTTTGCTAATAGAGTCAATAAAAGAGCTGATGCTCCTTTTTCTATTGTTCATTATGATATTTTGGATCCGAGTCGAACTATGTCTGTTTTGGGTTTTCAGTATTTTTGTAACATTTATTGATGATTTCTCTTGTATTTGGGTTTATTTAATGAAAAATCATTCTGAATTATTTTCAATTCATCAAAAAATTTGTTCTAAGATAAATACTCAATTTGGTGCTTCTATTCAAATCTTGCGCAGTGATAATGCAAAAAAGTATGTGTCTCTTGAGTCTTCTAATTTTTTGGAGAAATATGGGACGTTACACCAGACCACTTTGTTAGAGAGAAGATTCAGTCAGGAGAGGTTGAGACAACATTTGTCAATTCCAGTGATCAACTTGCAGATATTTTCACCAAGACTCTTAGAGGTCCCCGAATAGATCATATATGTAACAAGCGGGAAGCTTATGATATATACGCACCAACTTGAGGGGGAGTGTTAGAAATAGAATTGTATTTTATTATTATTATTCTATTATTGTAGAAGATTATTTTGGCTTGGCCCATTAGGTCATTTAACCTCTTTAAATAGAGGACTCTTGTACAGTTCTATATACAATTGAATACAATTCATTCATACATCTTAATTAGTAGTAAACATCATAAAATGTTTTCATTAGTTTGACTGTTTAGAGTAATGAATCCATTCTTTTTTATTACTGCTACTAGGAAACTGAAGCAGCAGATGCTGCAATTCTTTAATTCATATTATAGCTATAGATAAAATATCACTGGAGCTGGTATTATTGCTCTTTTAAAACGCATTGCTTCATTTCTTATTATATTTCTTGGGCTTTTATTTCTTATCATAGATGTTGGAATTTCACATTAGAAAATTTATACGGGGTCTGCAACATTTTAAATGCTTTCTGGTTATTGATGGATGTCGAATTGAGATATCATTTTGCCTGACGTGGATATATAATCATAAGGTTGACTCTTTTTGATGTTGCAGACCTCTGCACTTGTGTGTGGCAACATGGAATGTAGCCATTGTGAAAAGATGGGTGGAAGTTGCAACTTCTGATGAGATTGCTGAATCAATTGACATACCAAGCCCTATTGGTACTGCTTTGTGCATGGCTGCTGCCTCTAAGAAAGATCATGAAAGTGGTATCTAGATCTGCGAGCATTGCTTGATGATTTTAACATTTGGCTTTTCTGTTGATTGAGTATCTATAGTTTTCTATTCAAATCTGTTACTAGTATTACTTTTATTTATTCTAAAGTTTGGTGTAACTTTCCTTCTAATATATTTTCTTATTTTATGCTGATAAAACTTCTTACAAAAAAACCACGTTTGATTACAGAGTTATGTTTTGTTATAGTAGTCAATAGCGGCGCTATTGCGCAGCAAACCGCACCAGTTGTGCTTTGCCGCAACCATCCACGCCGCGCCGCACCAGATCGCAATAGAGGCTGTTGCGGCCGCATTTGAGGCCAAATCTCGCCGCAATAGTGTCTTTTTATGGTTTTAACCCTAACCTACTCTCTCTTTTTGCCTTTTTGACTCTCTGTTGTGCGTCTCTCTTGTGCCTCTCTTGCTTTCTTCTCAATGTGGAAGCCATGAACGAAGAAGCAAAGCTTTAAGTGAGAGAAAGAGTGAGAGAGCAGATGATGGAGAAAAGGAGAAAAAGTGAGAGAAATAGTAAGAGAGAGAGAGAGAGAACAGATGAAGGAGAAAAAGAGAAACTCTGAGAGAGAGAATGGATGAAAGAGAAAAAGTGAGAAAGAGATTGTGATCTATCTTTATTCAAAGAAAAGAAAAGTACATTTGTCAGAAAAGTGATTCACAATTCACGGTAACCAAGTAACCTGATTATAGTAATAGTGGGTAAAACTATTTCTATATCCCAAAAAAAAAAAAGAATGCATCATTAAAAGGTAACTAAGGTAAAACACTAAAGTAACTAAAGATAAATCTGGTAAATCAGTAGTAAAGTATAGTTACAACTAAAGGTAGTACAACTATAGCTAAAGTTTGGACACATTGTTGAGGTAACATGTCAACTCTACCTTTATTTTTAATTTTTTTTATTATTTGTATTTTTTTAGGTGTTATTATTTTTTAATAATTTATTATGTTACACACACACACACACACACATATATATATACATATTTTTCCGCAACCGCAACCCGCAATAACGCTATAGCGGTTTTGAGGGTTGGCCGCATCAGGCCGCAATCCGCATTTGATAACTATGCTGTTGAGCCCTCATTTACCATTCATCTTTTCAAAGAACACTTCAAAATCTGATAGCCAATGCATTGATATTTTAAAAATCATTCGTGTTATTGCTTCTGTTTCCATCACTTAAATTATCTGATTTTGTCTGTTCATACCAAATATAGAGGGGAGAGAATTGGTGCGGATATTGCTTGCTGCAGGAGCGGATCCATCTGCTCAGGATTCACATAACAGACGGACAGCTTTACATACAGCTGCTATGACTGATGATGTTGAATTGGTTAAGGTGAGTGAACCAGCTTCTTGTTTAGAATGATTAAATATTCATTATTATTGTGTTGATGTCTGAAATATGTGAATTTTGTAACTAATTGTAAGGAACTTTTTGTTTTTTTGTTACTGTGAGTAGGTTATTCTTGCTGCTGGTGTTGATGTGAACATCCGCAATGTGCACAACAATATACCCCTTCACTTAGCCTTAGCTAGGGGAGCTAAGTCATGTGTTGGACTGCTTATATCTTCTGGGGCAGATTGTAATTTACAGGTTCTCATTCAAGTTCCACTTTTCACTATTTCATTACATAATTACACGTAAGTGTAATAATAAATATAATGACATAGTTTCTGTTCTGACTAGTGTTCACAACCTAATATATATGGGCTGGCCTACAAAGCTCCATTAAGGGGTCACACACCTTGCATAACTCTCTGTTCGTACAAGTAGGTGGAGCAATTCTTCACTAACAACAGTGAGGTAGTGGGTGAAATGGTTATGACTCTTTCTCTCATATCATGAGGGAATATTTCCCACCTATATATACCCCTCTTCACCCATGGAAGAGACACCTGGTATTCATACATTTTATAAACTATTACTTTGTTGAAATCTATAGTCACCGTGCCCTTTCATATTCCTTGTCTCTCTGTTGAGATATATAAAACCATTAATGTAGCCTCACCCAAAAGCTTAAGCTTTTGGGTTGAATTGGTTCTTTACATGGTATCAAAGCCTCGTGTCCCGGGTTCGATCCTCGCCGCCCCCTACTTTCTTTCAAGTGGAATTTCTTTGTTCGCACAGGTAGGTGGGCCTGTGTATTGTCCACTGATAAGGTTCAACTCAGAAATTCAACAGTAACTAGCAAAGACAAGGGAATTGGCCCAGAAAGAACACTTCCTGGAGTTTTTATGTATATTAATGGAAATTTCAGGAAACAATACAAGCTATAATGTTTTTCTACTGTAAGGAAACAAGAAACTCAGAATTGCAAATTAACAAGGAAATGTAAAAGACTGATAACGTGAGACTTTCAAGAGGTCCCACTCTCTCCCAAGAACCTTTTCCATGCCACTTTCCAGATGCCTCTCCTCACGTTTCCTCCCCCTCTTAACCACGTTCCCGTAACCAACTAGCTCTTCCTTGCATGCATTCTGTTAGGGGACATGCTGGTCATTCTCCACTCTTATTGGGTCTATTTCTTGAGGAACACTTGGCCCAACGAGATCTGCTCTTGGGCTTACTGTTGTCTTAGCAGCCCAACTCCCCCTCCTCTTATCTCTTCTATACACCTTAATGGGCTGGTTCGCATCAATACTTCCCCCCAAATTACGCACCTTGTCCTCAAGGTGGAAATGAGGGAACTGACGATTGATGAGATTAAATTCCTCCCAAGAATTTTCAAAATCCGGTAATTGGTGCCATTTGATTAAAACTTGTAACGTCCCAGTAGTCGAATATCTCCATTGTAACAACGACTCCGGCTCCAATTGGAGCTCCCACTCCTCAGATAACACCAATGGTATGGGCTGTGCTTGAGGAACAGGAGAGATTGCTTTCTTCAAGAGTGACACATGAAAAACTGGGTGCACCTTGGCACCTTCGGGTAATTGAATTTTATACGCAGCTGCACCAATCCGTTCCACAATTGGATACGGACCATAATAACGTGGACTTAACTTCTCATTCACGCGCCTGGCAATGGATTTGAGGCGATAGGGCTGTAAACGGAGATAAACCAGGTCTCCCACTGCGAAATTCACCTCCCGTCTCCGATGATTGGCGTGCACACGCATTCTGTCTTGAGCTATCAGCAGGTTGTGTTGTAATTCTTGTAAAATTTGATCCCTCTCCATCAATGACAAAGAAACCGCGTCGACAGAGGGCACAAAACTCCCACAGCGAAACAATGTTGGCGGGTCTCTACCATATAAGGCCTTGAACGGAGTCATTCCCATAGAATCCTTGTAAGTGGTGTTGTACCAAAATTCAGCCCAATGAACCCACTTAGGCCACAGCCGCGGCTTGGTGCTGCAAAAGCAACGTAGGTATGCCTCTAAACACCGATTCACGACCTCCGTCTGCCCATTGGATTGTGGGTGATAAGCGGTACTATAGTTGAGCTTGGTTCCCACACTTTTAAATAATTCAGCCCAAAAAGAACTCAAGAACACTCTGTCTCGATCAGAAACGATGGTTACCGGAAACCCATGCAATTTAACTACTTCTTTAATGAACAAATCCGCCACCTCCTTTGCTGTGTAAGGGTGCTTTATCGCAAAAAAATGGGCGTACTTGGTGAGACGATCCACAATGACAAATAAAGTGTCCACCCCCATTGTTTTGGGCAACCCACCAATGAAGTCCATCGATATATCTGACCACACACTGGTGGGGATGGGGAGGGGCTGAAGAAGCCCTGCCGGACTGAGGCTTTGTGCCTTACATTGTTGGCACACTGCACAGGCAGCCACATACTCCTTGATATGACGCTTCATCCCTTCCCAATATACCAACCCAGCTAACCTCTTATAGGTTCGGAGGTAACCAGAATGCCCTCCCACACATGAATCATGATAATCTTTGAGAAGAAGAAGAATCAGTCTAGACTTCTTAGGTATGACTAACCTGTTCCGGAAGAATAATCTCCCTTCCTTCAGCTCAAACCCCACATGCTTCTCCGGTTCAGCAATCAACCCTTGCATAATGGTCTTTAACCTGGGATCTTGCTGTACTTCCTGCTCTAGTGTCTCAAAATCCACCAATTGTACCGTAGAAATAGCCATGCATTGCATTTGACAGGATAAAGCATCCGCCACTTGATTCTCTCTTCCGGGTTGATAGTGAATCTCAAAATCAAATCCCGTTAATTTTGACACCCATCTTTGCTGTTCTTCGGCCAGCACCTTCTGTGACAGCAAGTGTTTTAAACTTTTCTGATCTGTTTTGACTATAAAATGTCTTCCCATGAGGTAGTGTTTCCATTTCTGAATGGCAAAGACAATTGCCTTCAACTCTTTTTCATAGACAGATTTACTTTGAGCCCTAGGGGAAAACCCTTGGCTGGCATATGATAAGGGTTTATTATCTTGCATGAGGATAGCTCCAACCCCTTTGCCGGATGCATCGGTGACAACTGTAAACGTTTTTTGAAAATCCGGTAATGCTAAGACTGGTACCGTGGTCATACATACCTTCAACTGCTCAAAAGCCGATTCTGCCTCATCATTCCAATGGAACCCGTCCTTCTTTAGTAAATTAGTGAGGGGTTTGGCTATTTTGCCATAATCTTTGACAAATCTTCGATAGTATCCCGTCAAGCCCAGAAATCCTCTCAACCCCTTCACCGTTGTCGGTGCAGGCCAATCCACCATTGCCTTCAACTTATTAGGGTCAGCACTTATTCCCTTGTGTGAAATAATATGCCCCAAGTACTCTACATGATTACTTCCAAAACAACATTTTTTTTTATTAACCACCAGCTGTTGTTGCCTTAACACTTCAAACACCCTCCTCAAATGGACCTCATGTTCCTCCTGATGCTTACTATAGATTAAGATATCATCTAGAAAAACCAAAGCAAACTTTCTCAGAAACGGACGTAGAATCTCATTCATCAGGGCTTGAAAAGTGGAAGGAGCATTGGTCAACCCAAAAGGCATGACCAAATACTCGTAGTGCCCCTCGTGCGTACGAAACGCTGTTTTGGGAATGTCTTCTTCTCGCATCCGAATCTGGTGATAACCCGATTTAAGATCCAATTTGGAGAAGATTTTGGATCCTCCCAACTCATCAAACAACTCTTCTACCACCGGAATTGGGAATTTATCGGGGACAATGAGCTTGTTTAGAGCTCGGTAATCCACACATACTCGCCAGCTACCATCTTTTTTTTTTACCAATATGATCGGGCTAGAATAAGGGCTGGTACTATGTCTAATCCAACCATTGCCCATTAACTCAGCCACAAGTTTCTCTATCTCTGTTTTCTGATAATAGGGGTACCTGTATGGCCGCACCGACGGTACTTGGCTTCCTGGATGTAGGTTGATGGCGTGATCACACGACCTCTGTGGTGGAAGAGAGCTGGCCGCCTGAAACAAGTCCTGATATTCTAGTAATAAAGCATCCAGACCCTCCCAGAGAGTTCCCTCCTCTTTCCCAGTGTTCCTTTCGGTGCTTAAGAAGTAGCCTTCCCCCTGGTCCTGCAAAGCTTTAACAATTGACTTGAAAGAAACCTCTGACCGAGAAAGAGTTGGATCTCCTCGAATCAATGCTTCCTTACCACCCTGCTCAAAACGAAGGGTCATGTCCCTGAAGTTTGCCCTGATTTCCCCCAGTTGTGTCAACCATTCCAACCCCAACACTATGTCAGCTCCCCCTAACTCAAACAGGTATAGATCTTGTATGATTCGAACCTCTTGGATCTGTAATTCCACCGCCTTGCACACCCCATGACACTACACCTTGTGGCCATTTCCCACCACCACCTGACATACTGACGTCTCCGTCACTCCTAACCCCAACCGCTCCGCGATGGCAGCTTTCACGAAATTGCTGGACGCTCCACAATCGACCATCACTTCAACTTTCTGACCTTGTATCTCTCCCCAAACCTTTAGGGTTTGGTTCGAAGTGAGCCCTAAGAGGCTGTTCATCGAAAGCTGCAGCTCCTTGTTCGCCTCGTCCTCTACCGGTGTCTTTAGCAACTCTTCAGCTTTGTCGTTCCCCTCTTCCTCCTCCAGGTCGTCATCTTCTACCAATAATAGGTTCAGCTGGCGGATTGAGCATCGGTGAGTGGGATTCCAGCGTTCGTTGCATTTAAAACACAACCCACGTTCGTGTCTATCTCGCCACTCCGCTTGGGAAAGCCTTCGCCCTTGACCGACGGAGGCCTCAGTCGAAGCCTTGCCGTGACCCGAGTTAGACCCTCTTGCAGTGGATCCCTCCTGAGATTTTTCGACGGAACCCGTTTGTGTTGACGCTCCAGCTGCGTTCCCATTAGAGAACGAATTACGATTAGGGTTGTTTGAGCCCGTACTGTTACTTACCCATCCTTTACTCTCGTTTGGGCCAGATCCCAGCTTTGGGCCCAAATTGTTACGGTTCGAATTGGGGGCCCACTGTCTTGCACCCACTCCCCAGCCCTCTTCTCTCCAGGCTGAGTTTCTCTTTTCGATTTTCAAAGAGAATTTTATCATCTCCGTCAACCTAAGAGCTGGGTACATCAATAACTCCTCCCTAATACTCCCTCGCACTCCATTCAGCCAGGCTCCTTTTAGGAGATCTTCGTCTTCAAAGCGTAGGGCTCCCACCATTTTTTCGAACTCAGATCGAAACTCTCCAATACTTCCATTTTGTTTGAGCGTGTACAAAGCTCTATACGGGTTGTCCAACGCATCGGGTTGGAACCGACTAAGAATTTCACGTCGGAACAGAACCCAATTACCGGTTGGGTTACTAGCCTCCCACCAATGATACCAGTGAAGAGCCTCTCCTTCCAAGCATACCAACACCGACGCCATCTTCTCTGCCTCTGTAATACCATTGACGGTGAAGTACCGCTCCACTTTGCTCACCCATCCGAATGCGTCCGAGCCGGAGAACAACGGAATCTCCAACCGTCTGGCCACCGGAGGGTTCATATTTCCCCTTCTAATAAATCTTCCTCCATTAGTTCCGGACCCATCATCCTCTGCATCTTCTTCGTCGTGACGAGAGCGGCTCCTTCCCCTGGTTGCCATCTCATCTAAACGTCGAATGATTTCTGCCACCCCTGTCTCAGTCGCCTCCATCCTTCTCGCCATCTCTTCCTGACGAGGGTTGTTCCTGCGCAGTCCTTCTTCCAAAACCTCCAACCGATTTTCCATTCTTCGAGTACTGACCATCCCACAGAGCTCCAAGATCGGAGCTCTGATACCAATTGATAAGGTTCAACTCAGAAATTCAACAGTAACTAGCAAAGACAAGGGAATTGGCCCAGAAAGAACACTTCCTGGAGTTTTTCTGTATATTAATGGAAATTTCAGGAAACAATACAAGCTATAATGTTTTTCTACTGTAAGGAAACAAGAAACTCAGAATTGCAAATTAACAAGGAAATGTAAAAGACTGAGGGAGTTGGGCTGCTAAGACAACAGTAAGCCCAAGAGCAGATCTCGTTGGGCCAAGTGTTCCTCAAGAAATAGACCCAATAAGAGTGGAGAATGACCAGCATGTCCCCTAACAGAATGCATGCAAGGAAGAGCTAGTTGGTTACGGAAACGTGGTTAAGAGGGGGAGGAAACGTGAGGAGAGGCATCTGGAAAGTGGCATGGAAAAGGTTCTTGGGAGAGAGTGGGACCTCTTGAAAGTCTCACGTTATCAGTCTTTTACATTTCCTTGTTAATTTGCAATTCTGAGTTTCTTGTTTCCTTACAGTAGAAAAACATTATAGCTTGTATTGTTTCCTAAAATTTCCATTAATATACAGAAAAACTCCAGAAGTGTTCTTTCTGGGCCAATTCCCTTGTCTTTGCTAGTTACTGTTGAATTTCTGAGTTGAACCTTATCAATTGGTATCAGAGCTCCGATCTTGGAGCTCTGTGGGATGGTCAGTACTCGAAGAATGGAAAATCGGTTGGAGGTTTTGGAAGAAGGACTGCGCAGGAACAACGCTCGTCAGGAAGAGATGGCGAGAAGGATGGAGGCGACTGAGACAGGGGTGGCAGAAATCATTCAAGCCCAGTGGACTCTCGTGTGAGGGGGCGTGTTGAGATATATAAAATCATTAATGTAGTCTCACCTAAAAGCTTAAGCTTTTGGGTTGAATTGTTTCTTTACACTCTCAACCATACCTGAGATACACATCTACGTTGACTTCTCAAGGGTTTTGGTCTGCCTCCTAGAGCACTAAGGGTGCGCATGACAACCTTCCCGGAATCAATTTTTTTTTTTTTTAATTTATGTTCCCGTGAACAGAAATGGACAGAAAACTTGTTTGGTAAACCGGTTTATTTTTTGTTCCCGGGATGAACCGGATTAATTTTTGTGCCGGGGAACAAAAAAAAGAATCAGAAAATTTCTGTTTTTTTGTTCCCCGGCACAAAATGAGAAACACTTATCTTTCTCAATCACTCTCCATCTCTATCATCATCACCACCACCACCACCATCATCCAACACGACCATCGCCACCATCGTCGTCGCCGCTTTCGTACCATTAGTGCTGTCATGACCACCCCCACCACCAAGATGCCACCGCTCCCATCATCACCACCTCCACCCATCACTACCACCATGTCACCATCACCACCACCACCACCACAACTACCACCGTTGCAACCACCACACCACTATCACCGTCACCACTATCGGCATCAACCACCACCACCATCATCGCAACCACTGCCGCCGCCACCACCATCGCCATAACCACGCCACTGCCACAACCACCATCGTCACCACAACACCACCACTACCATCACCACCACTAGCATTGTTGCAGCCACCACCGACATCGCCGCCGCCGCCACCAACCACCACCACCACCATCGTCACAGCCACTACCGTCACCATCGTCACAGCCACTACCGTCACCATCGCCACCATTACACCACCCCACCACTACCATCACCGCCACCACTGTCACCTACCACAACCGTCGCAGCCACTGTCACCACCACCACGATATCCATGATGCTATCACAACCACCACCACTATTGTCGCCGCCACCAATGCCACCAACCACAATCCCCACCACCATTGTCGCAGCCACTGCCGTCACCTCCACCACCACAATGCCACCGCTACCATCACCACCATTATCACCAACCACCACTATCATTGCTGCAGCCACCACCGACACCGCTGCCGCTACCAACCACCATCACCATCGTCACAGCCACTACCGTCACCACCACCACCATCTCCACCACCACTGCCGCCGCAACCACTGCCGTCACAACCACCACCACTATCACCACCACGTCACTGCCACCACCACCGCCGTACCGCCGCCGCCGCCGCCACCACCCCAACCACATCATATGGAAAGGAAAGT
The DNA here is from genome assembly GCA_032173675.1 of Gastrolobium villosum. Classification (NCBI taxonomy): domain Eukaryota; kingdom Viridiplantae; phylum Streptophyta; class Magnoliopsida; order Fabales; family Fabaceae; genus Gastrolobium; species Gastrolobium villosum. The sequence goes on along the minus strand of JAVKPL010015335.1, from coordinate 99,571 downwards.
GATGATCCGAAATTTTTTATATTTAATAGGAATTATTTTTTATATTATTTATTGTGTTATCAAACGCATTTCTCATTCTCGGAATAAAAATAGAACATGTTATCAAACACATTTTTTTTCCTCAGAAACTGTTCCAAGGAACAAGAAATAGAAAAGAATTGTTTCTTTTCAGAAACAGTGCTAGGGAATAGAATGGTTGTCATGCACACCCGAATAGAGTGATATACTCCAACCAATAAGGGATACGCGTATCTCTACATCACAACAGCTTAGTTTCAAATCTCTAATAATTGTCTTGTTTGCTTCAAGGAATATATGGGGCATTGGTCCGTGATTTCTTTTTTCTCTTTTCGATTTTTCATATACTTATAAAATACTGTTTCTATTTGTCTATATTTAATATGAAATTGATCTTTATTATGACTTATTGATTGCTGAGTTCAGTCTACAGTGTAGCCCTCTTCATTACTCAGTAAATTAAGCTTAATGATAATTTATATTCTTAAAAATGGTTGGAGGGCTAACAAATCTAAAGGACATGATTCTTATTAAAATTCAAAAGGTTGCATATTCTGAAAAAGACGTGGAATGGAATATTCAAACTATTTCTCTTAAGTTTATACATGTCTCCTGTTCTGGAATGTTTGTGATCTATTGATACGGTTGGAGTTTATTGCTTGCCGCCACTGCAGGCATTTAAATTGTTAGGTAAATCACAGTTTACCTCTGAGGTTTATCCACTTTTTAAAGTTAGCACATAACATTTAAAAAAGTAAAAATAGAGTCAGTGCGTATCATTTCATTTGTAATAGTTTCCCTTCCTGAATTTCGGTGCACCCTAAAATTGACGACTGGGGAGTTAAATTAAAGAGTGTGGTAACACTCATGGTGACACTTGACTGGAGTTATAATCCTTTAATTGATAGCTTTTAGATTGCACCAAAGTTCATGTGGGTAAAGTTTATAAATGAAATTTCGCTGTTTATTTTAACCCCTCAATTTACTGTTTTAGAGTGCACCAAAGTTAAGGGGAAAAAAGTGTTACGAATAAACTTTATGTACTAACATTGAAAAGTGGATAAACTTTAAGGAGGTAAACTGTAATGTTTATTTTACCCTAATTTGTAGTTTATTATGCTCGTTATCTTATCTATCTACTTTTACGTATAGGGCTGGCTTGTGTGCATGAACCAAGCTAAGAGGGTGCAACTTATTTTTTTTACGTAAAATTTGTTCCTTGTTAGAAATATTTGAAAGTTGACATCCCACCTATCTTTTGGAAGTTATTTTTGCCATTATGTCTGTGATTTATGGTTCTAAAGCTGTTAATGTTCTCTCAGGATGATGATGGTGATACTTCTATCCATATAGCAGCAGATACAGCGAAAACAATACGTGAAAATCTTGAATGGCTCATTGTTATGCTAAGGAAACCTAGTGCTGATGTTGAAGTCAGAAACCTCAGGCAAGTTGCAGCTGAATACACTCATTCTCATTAGATTTTGATTACATTTTTTTTTTCTTTTCAATTTATGAACATATGTAAAACTATTGTCAAATCTTTGAAACTGGTACTTAAATGTTGATTGTTAGCCTTCATTAATGTATCAAATACGTTGAGCTCCAATGCACTAATGTGACTGGTAGGTTTATGTTTTATTACAGTGGCAAGACTCTACATGACATCTTGGAGACCCTCCCCCGAGAATGGATATCTGAAGATCTGATGGAGGCACTCATGAATAGAGGAGTTCATCTCTCTCCTACAATGTGAGGGGAGGCACCATTTTCTACTAATTTTTCAAATATTTTAGAATATCTAAGAAAATCTTTAGAATATTTTGGTTGAATTAATTACTTCTCTAATTTAGGGAGAACTCGTAGGAATTGGGAGAACTCGTAGGAATTGCTTTCTAATTTCATTTTGTTTTATAATTTTTTTCCTTATTTAATTTGGGTTAGGAGTGGGCAAGTTTTGGAGCAGTAGTAAGGTTGCTCCTTTATGACCGGAAGGTCAAGAGTTCAAGTTTGGAAAATAACCTCAAAAATGCAAGAGTCCTAACCCCTACCTTCACTAAGTTGGTGCACTGAGATCTAACCTTCTATTTGATTGGGGTTATACAATACTGTGTAAATAAAGCCAAAGCCCATATATCTCATTATTATAAATAGAATCTCCTATGTGGTCTGATTAGATCCACAGTTCCTTAACTTCAAATTGCTATTAAAGCTCTTGATTTGGGAGTATTTGCTACTGCAAAATCCTAATTCAACTAGCCCACTGTCAAGCGGCCTTCTTCCTTGTTACGCATCATACTAGCAAGCTGTCATTGTTGTGCGTCCTACAAGCACCCCTCCATTAGTCCACAAATCAATATGCCAATGTCAGACCTTTGTCTACTGTCGTCAACCAATTTTCTGTGACCTTTCGGCCGAATTTTTGTGCAATCTAACTTGTCTCTAAAATGCGAGTTTTTCTATGCAAGACCCATCATCATCGGCCATCGGCCAAGGCACGCGCTCCCATGGGTTTGAAGGAGTTTTGGCCATCAGATTTTGTTATCGGCTCGTGAAGCATTTTTCAGCTGTTGTCTTTTGCCGAATCACCAAAGAAAGGGTTGCCTAGTTACCCTTTCTCTAGACCTTGTCTCCTATTGTTGTGAGTCCACTATGTTATGTCTTGCTCTGGCCATGGGTCCTTGGTTCGTGATTGTTTCTTCCCCTTTTTGTGTTTTTCAACCACTTTTTTGTGCTTTTTCCGCAGGTTTTTAGATTTGATGTATTCAAGTTTTGTTACCTGCTCTGATGGGAGACTCGGATTCTATTATCTGAGATGTTTCCTCTCCTATACAAGTGCCAAAGACATTTCATTTCTATTACTATTTGTCCATTACGACAAGAAAATTGACTGGATTTGTTTCCTACAAGACTTGGTGTACTTCTGTTAGGATATGGATTACAGGTCAGTGATATTTGGGTCATCTCACCATGAAACTCGAAGATATTCCTAAGGCACAACAGTTTGAATGGAAGAAGGTTGATGTCTAGCTCCTAAGAATTCCTTGGCAATCTATTGATTTAGACATCGTTAACCTTTTGAGACTTAATGAGGTATGGAAGGCAGCCAAAAATTGTATTGCGAATGATGTTCAACAACTCTATTCAATTGTTTTTCATATGTTGGAGTTGTGGAAGTCACTAGACACTCCAAGCCTCTCCAAGCTCCGAAGGATGATTCCTTTTTTTTTGTCTAGTCTTAAGTTTTTAGATTGCGAGTCTTGTCAATAGGGAAAGCATACATGCTATTCCTTTATGAGCTCGGTCAACAAACAAGTTGATCCTCCCTTTTCTGTTGTTCATTCAAATACATGGGGTTCAAGATAGAATGCATCCTCCTTCTATTTGCAAAGGTATCCGATCCACCAACAATCCTTTTCCTCTTTGTGCAATTTTGAATTATGATCGACTTTCTTCATGTTATTTTCCATTTGTTTCCGGTCTTTACTCTGTGTCCATTTCTAAGACCACAGGTAAAACATTATCCCATCCAGGTAGGCGCTAGGTGATGATTGATGAAATCTTTGCTTTGCACTCAAATGGCACATGAGATCTTATTCGTGCTCCTATGGGAAAATCAGTTGTTGAATGTCGCTAGGTGTTCATTGTTAAAGTTGGTCCAGATGGGATTATTGACTGCCTCAAAGCTCATTTGGTAGCCAAGAGCCCAAGAATTATACTCGGATATTTGACATTGATTATTGGGACACCTTCTCTCTTGTCATCAAGATGGTCTATATGCGCTTGTTCCTTGTACTTGTTGTTGTTTGTCGCTAGCCACTTTTTCAACTTGACATTGAAAATGCTTTCTTACATGGTGATTTGCAAGAGGAAGCTTACACGGAGCAATCACAAAACTTTGTTGCTCATAGGGAGTTTGGGTTTTCATCAAATGGCTTTAAACAATCACCGCAAGCTTGGTTTAGCCACTTCAGTTCAGTTATTCATGTGTTTCGCTTAACTCGTAACGAAATCGATCATTATGTATTTTATCGGGAGTTTTCTTGATTTGTGCATCCATTTCCTTATCTGTGTTGGTGACATTTGTCATCATTGGAAATTGTAGAATATTGTAGAATATTCTAGATAGTATTTATTGATGTAGTTGGTAGTTGTATATTTAGTTGGTAGTTATATATTTATTGAAGTAGTTGGTGGTTGTATTTATTGTAGTTGAATGTACTCAATATAAAAAAGACCCATTGGGTCTCTAAATGAATTAAGAAAGTATTATTCAAACAAAACACTTCTTCTTTTTTTCATGGTATCAAGAGATGGTTATATTCCAGTCTCTTCCCCGTTCTGATTTATTTTTTAAGTCATTTTCCTATTCCTTCTTTTTCGTTTTAGCCACTGCCCAAGCCAGAATCCTTACCTAGCCACCTCCAACCACGAAACCAAGGCCACCATTAGGTTCAAAACAAAATTCCGAGCCAAGCCACAGAGGACCCGTAGCAATTACTGTTTTACTGTAGCTAAGATTGCTCTCATTCATTGACTTTGGCGAGCAACCCTCTTCCTGTTTTGAGGGTCAAAATCGTATTCGGAGGAATTTTTCTTTTCTAGGTACCTATTGTTAGAAAGCCATGTACGCTGAAAATTTTGAAAATTCGTCTTTTCATAAATTGATGTCTCATCATTGCTGACACAACCAGTCATGTTGCTCAAAAAGGTATGGCATTCCATGTTGAACGTAGTAATCGTTGGATCCTTGATTCAGGGGCCTCTGATCACATGACAGGTAATGCAACCTTATTTTTATCCTATACCCCTTACTACCACCCATCATGAATAAGAACAGCTGATGGGAATTTCTCCACTATTGCGGGAAAGGGATCCATTAAACTTTCTGAGCAAATTATTTTGAACTCAGTACTTCATGTTCCCTCTCTTACTTGTAATCTCATCTCTATTAGCAAACTTACTGCTGAGTTGCATTGTGTTGCTAAGTTCTCTGCAAATGCTTGTATCTTTCAAGAACAGGACTCGGGGATGATGATTGGCAGTGCTAGAGAGGAAGAAGGGCTCTACTATTTTACAGAGGTTCTTTGTGAAAAGAGGATTTTTTCGAACCACTCTCTATGTTTATCAGATGACTGCAATGATGTTTTGTTATGGCATCGTAGGTTGGGACACCCAAATTTTGTTTATCTCCAGAAGTTATTCCCGAACTTATTTATCAATAAAAAGCCAAGCTCCCTTCTCTGTGATATTTGTCAGCTTGCAAAGCATTCTCGTGTCACTTATTCTCCTAAGAAATATCATGAATCTTCTCCCTTTACATTGATTCATAGTGATATTTGGGGACCTGCTCATGAAAAAAATGTCTCGGGTGCTCGTTGGTTTATTACTTTCATTGATGATCATTCTAGGGTATGTTGGGTATATCTCTTAAAAGATAAGTCTGAGGCAGCATCCACTTTTAAAAACTTTCATGCTATGATTCAAACTCAATTTCAGACCTCTATCAAAATTCTGCGAACAGACAATGGTACTGAATATTTTAATTCAGTTCTTGGAGATTACCTAAACCAGCATGGAATCATTCATCAAAGTTCTTGTCCTAACACCCCTCAACAAAATGGGGTGGCTGAAAGGAAAAATAGACATCTAATTGAAGTTGCTCGAACTCTTTTATTCACGATGCATGTCCCTAAATACCTGTGGGGGGAAGCCGTCTTGACAGCCTGTTATCTCATTAATCGGATGCCTTCTCGGGTACTAAATTTTCATTCTCCTTTATCCTGTCTTACTAAATCTTTCCCTCTTTCAGTGCTCTTTCTTCTCTTCCTCCCAAAATATTTGGTTGTGTGGTTTTTGTGCATATTCCTCCACATCAAAGGTCCAAACTTGACCCTAAATCCATCAGATGTGTCTTCATAGGATATTCCCCAAATCAAAAAGGTTATAAGTGTTACTCACCTTCTCTCCGTAAGGTTTTTGTTTCCATGGATGTTACCTTTTATGAAACACAATCCTTTTTTTCCCCGACTTCTCTTCAGGGGGAGTCTATAGGTCTTGGTATGGATGAAGATAAGCCTGGGAAACCAAATGATGCTACTGTCTTACCTTGGCCTTTGGAAACAGGGGGAGTCATTGGGAAGGAAACAGGGGGAGCAACTATACCTGATTCTAATGATCCTCCTTTTGATCAAGCAACTATACCTGAGTCTAATGATCCTTCTTCTGATCAAGCAACTATACCTGAGTCTAATGATCCTCCTTGTGATCCTCTTGGAAAATGGGAAAAATTTTACAGCAGGCGCAAAACATATCAAGATGCTCTAGACTGCCAGGATCCTAACTCGAGTCCTTGTTCTAGCAACCCACTTGAATGTACTAGTACAACCAACATTGATATGCCTATTGCTCTTCGGAAAGGTACTAGATCTTGCACTGCTCATCCTATTTCCCATTATATCTCATATGAAAAGTTGTCTCCAGGTTTTCGTTCTTTCAACACTATGTTGGATAGTACCAGGATACCCAACAATATCCAAGAAGCACTTGATGACCCAAAATGGAGGAATGCAGTATTAGAAGAAATGGATGCATTGACAAAAAATGGAACATGGGAGTTTGTGACATTACCTAAAGGAAAGAAAACTGTTGGTTGCAAGTGGGTGTTCACAATAAAATTCAATGCAGACAATAGCATCAATAGGTATAAGGCCAGATTAGTTGCTAAGGGATTCACTCAGACTCATGGGATAGATTATCAGGAGACATTTGCTCCTGTTGCCAAACTTAACACTATCCGCGTTCTGCTATCTCTTGCCGCCAACCTTGATTGGCCATTGCAACAATTAGATGTTAAGAATGCCTTCTTGAATGGTGATCTACATGAGGAAGTTTACATGGATTCACCTCCTGGTTTTGCAAAAGGGGATGGTTCTGTGTGCAAGTTGCAGAAGTCTCTCTATGGACTTAAACAATCTCCCAGAGAATGGTTTGGGAAATTTACTCAAGCTGTTAAGGGAAGAGGGTTCACCCAAGCTCAGACTGATCACACTTTATTTTTTAAACACTCCGACAAAGGAAGAATTGCTATTCTGATCGTTTATGTTGATGACATAATTGTCACTGGTAATGATAGCGAGGAGATAACCTCTTTAAAAAAATGTTTAGCTGACCAGTTTGAACTAAAAGATCTTGGATCTCTCAAATATTTCCTTGGCATGGAAATTGCTCGAAGTAAGGAAGGAATTTCTTTAACTCAGAAAAAATACACTCTAGACTTGTTGCAAGAAACAGGTATGCTTGGGTGCAAGCCGGCAGAGACTCCAATTGAAGCTAATATCAAGATGGGAGTTGAGGACGGGGAAGATGTTGATAGGGAGCAGTACCAGAGACTAGTGGGGAAATTAATCTATTTGTCTCACACTCGTCCTGATATTGCTTTTGCTGTGAGCATGGTTAGCCAATTCATGCATTCTCCTAAGGAAAAACACCTTAGTGCTGTTTATAGAATTCTCAAATACCTAAAAAATACCCCTGGTCGAGGAATTTTCTTTAAAAAGGGGCAAAAAAGGATGATTGAAATCTATACAGATGCAGACTGGGCTGGCTCTGCAATGGACCGAAGATCTACTTCAGGATATTGTACTTATGTCTGGGGAAACCTTGTGACCTGGAGAAGTAAGAAACAAACTGTTGTTGCAAGAAGCAGTGCAGAAGCAGAATTTCGGGCTCTAGCCCATGGTATTTGTGAAGGAATTTGATTACGAAGGCTTCTGGAGGAGTTGAAGATCTCTTATTCCCTACCTATCAGATTATATTGTGATAATAAGGCTGCTGTCAGCATTGCTCAAAATCCTGTTCATCATGACAGAACAAAACATGTGGAAGTTGATCGTCACTTTATCAAAGAGAAATTAGAAGACGGTAGTGTATGCTTGTCATATATACCTACCAAGGAACAGACAGCAGATATCCTCACCAAAGGATTACTTAAGCCAACCTTTGAGAATTTGATCAACAAGTTGGGAATGATCAATATATATCTCCCAACTTGAGGGGGAGTGTAGAATATTGTAGAATATTCTAGATAGTATTTATTGATGTAGTTGGTAGTTGTATATTTAGTTGGTAGTTATATATTTATTGAAGTAGTTGGTGGTTGTATTTATTGAAGTAGTTGAATGTACTCAATATAAAAAAAACCCATTGGGTCTCTAAATGAATTAAGAAAGTATTATTCAAACAAAACACTTCTTCTTTTTTTCAGAAATGATCGAGATTGGATTCAACAACTGAAACAATGTTGTTCAAACAATTTTAGACCAAAGATTTTGTCAAGCTCCATTATTTCTTAGGCATTGATGTGGCATAATCTAGACATGACATTCCTTCCTTTGGAAGAAGTATGCCTTGGATATCTTGAAGGAAACTGAAATTTTTTATTTTTTTTTGAGAGGGGGAGGGGGTGTTGCAAGCCTTTTGATACACTTATGGATCTTAATGTTAAACTTCTGCCTAGTCTAGGGAAGCCATTGACAAATCCTGGCCACATTATTGGAGACTAATTGCCATGTTAAATTATCATACCGTAACAGGACTAGATACCTCTTTTGTGTTTGACTCTATATGATTCCAATTGGGATGGAGTTGTCAGGATTCTCCAATACATCAAAGGAGCACCATACAAATACTTATTATATGAAGATGAAGGGTATATGGAGGTTTATGACTATATGGGCTCGTTTGGTGGACATGATAGGATAAAGGTAGGATATGATATGAGGCTGATAAGGGTAGGATATGATATATGGCTGATAAGCCTATATCATATCATGTGTTTGATGAGCACCTGATTAGTAATCTGATAAGATTATGTAGAAGGAGAAAGGAGAAAGAAAAAACAAAATATAATGCAATAAATACAAATATATTGGGTAGCGTGAGTATATAGTGGGTAGCGTGGGGATATATTGGGTATCCAATATTGGTATCCTATCCTGTTGAAACCTAACTCAGCTCCCACCATAGGATAAGAAATCATGTATTGGATAGGATAAAATGAGACAATAGGATAAGCTAATCATATCCTATTGACCCACCAAACAAGAGATAAAAGTAGGATATGATAAGTTATCCTATCCTATCTTCTTTATCAGGTGCTCCAAACAGGCCCTATAGGTGCTGATTGGGAAAACTATTCTTTAGACAAATGTTCCACTTCAGTCTATTGTGTTCTCTTTGGGGGAAATTTGATTTCTTCGAAAAGCAATAAACAAATGTTGGTAGCCAGAATAAGTGCAGAAGTTGAGTATTGAGCAATGAGGATTGTAACTTGTGAGCTTATCTGGTTAAAACAATTGATCAAATGACTAAGTCTATGTGAGCAACAACCAATGAAGCTAATTTGTAATAATATGCTACATTGCACATATCCTCTTATCTGGTGTTTCATGAAAGAACCAAACATATTGAGATTGACTATCATTTTGTTCGAGAAAAGATTCAGTATGGGGAGATCGAAATATCATTCATAAACTTTCACGATCAACTTGCAGATATTTCCACCAAGGCTCTTAGAGGTTCCCAGATTGATTATATTTGTAGAAAGCTTGGCAAGTATGATATTCATGTATAGTTATAGAATATTCTTGTAAATATATCATACCCTGTAAATAGGGCCCAAGTCTATATATCTCGTTCTCATAAATAGAATCCCATGTGTGGTCAGATTAGACGCACATCTCCTTTATTAGAAGTGAGTCTATTGTCCTAGTGGGCTTGGTTTGTGCTATTAGTACTACTCTTGTACTTGACCTAATTCTTTGTGTGAAGGAGTGCTAGTGCTTTGTGTTTTTGAAAATATGATATCAATGGAATAGAATACTGTTGAGAGCCTTCACCAAAAAAATAGAATACAATTTAGAGCCTCCTTTCTCTCTCTCTCTCTTTCTCCCCTTCCTTTCCTACTTATATACTATAATATCAGTAGATGCCACATGATATTTATTTTCTACCTAAATCTGATCAATGTCTATCATAATTTTTTATTTTATTTTATTTAATTTCTGATTGTTTTAGATTTCAAGTGGGAGACTGGGTGAAGTTTAGAAGAACTTTCATAAATCCAATGAATGGGTGGGAAGGTGATCAGCAGAAGAGTGTTGGCTTTGTGCAGAGAGTTCCCGACAAAGATAATCTCGTTGTTTCATTTTGTTCTGGCGAGTATCATGTTTTGGCAAATGAAGTTGTAAAAGTCATCCCGTTAGAGAGGGGACAACATGTACAACTTAAAGTAGATGTGAAAAATCCCAGGTTTGTTTATCCAATATATGCTACATTGTTAGATTTTGTGTACATCAAAGTGAGGAAAAGTATGTGTGACATTTTAGTCTACCCATGCATATATTATGTACAATAAAAATTACAAGAGGAACCATCTCCTAGATTGGAGCTAATCAGCACTAATTGTGTGTGAGTCAGTAACAGCTAATACTGCGCATTCTAAATGGGCTAAATTCTAACAGTATATATATAATGGCTACTTTATGTGTATGCCTATGTTGGAGGGGTTTCTTCGATCTTTATTAAATACCTAAACAGATTTGAGACATGGCGGGGATAGCTTGAGATTTATTTGAGTTTCTGTATTGTCACTGCATAATTTCCTTCTTTTCCTCTTAAACTTTTTTTTTTTAAATTTTTTTTTTACCAGATGGTGTCTTTCTTGAAAGGTAGGGTAAAATGTGAAAATTCCAAATTCAGTAATTAGTTGAATAGAAAAGGAGAAAAATAAATTTAAGGGGAAAAGAAATTAGCCCGGCAGAGTTCCCTGTTGTAATATCTCCTCTGATTGAGAGATATGCTGCGATATCTTCTTTGACGTAAGATATATCGTTTGCAATTGTTTTCTGTTTATTTTCTTGTATATTATTTCCCTGAATATTGTGGATTCATTTTCTTATTTACATAGTCAACTACCATTAATTTGGTAGAGATCTGTCACTTTATTTATACAAATCAATTCTCCATTAATTATGGGAGAATGTCTCCGTACATCTCATATTATATATAGCCTGCTTGTCTCTTATGAAAATAACACATTCAGTTCAAAACCTTTATCTTTCATTCCCATATCATATCCTTCTTAATGACCAGATATTGTATTTATAAAGAATCCAATGGCTGGACTGAAAATGAGGCAGTAAATGCAGTGACAGGCTATTCCATACAAGATGTGAGGGTAGAACCTCTGGCTGAACTGGCTTCTAAGAACTGCATCAATTTTCTTGCAAAATATCACACTTCCCCGAAGGTCTTTTGCTTCTTTCTTCTCTTAAAACCTTGTTTAAATGAGGGTATTTAAACAGAAGGTAAAAAGGTATTTGCTTGGGAGAACAAAAGGGAGTCAGAGTAAGTAGGAACAGTTAGGGCAATTAGAGTGCATTTGGATGAGCTTTTTTCGAACAAAAAAAAAATAACTTTTTCTCAAAATAAAAGTTGTTTTTGTTTAACACGTGCATTTTGATGCAACTTTTTTAAAAGGAAAAGGTTAAAAAGAAGTAAGATTTGGTTTTTATTTATTTATTTTAAAGTCAGTATTTCAGATTACCAAAAAAAAAAAGTCAGTATTTCTTCTTCTGTCAAAAACACAAGCCAAAAGTTAAAAAAAAAATTCTTTTGAAAATCCAATTTTGCTCCAACCCCGCTCCAATCACTCCCACCCCATCAATACTTCTACCATCACATATCCTTTTTAGTATATATATGAGGCAGTAGGGTTGGCAAAACGGGCCAACCCGGCTCGACTCGGCCTAACCCGCTTCCAACTCGAAAAAAAGAGTCGAGTTAGGGTTGGCTCAAAAAAAAAAAAATGAGCAAGAAAACCCAACCCGACCCGAGCTGGGTTAGGGTTGGCTCGCGGGTTGACTCGAAAATATAACTCACAGTTTGGCTCAAAAAATAACTCGCGGGTTGGCTCATTTTCAACTTAATTAAATAAGTCAATTTCAGTTCATTTTTTAGAATACATATACCATTTATTAATGATGGGTACAATGTACCAACCTCCTAGTGGATAACTAAGAGATTTCCTTCATTTAATTTCATTTATTAATTTCTTTTACCAATTTTTTTAGCCAAAGACCCCAGAATTTCATCAAGTTTGAAGGGCAAAGCAGGTAGGAAATAATGGAACACAACATTACGGAGCTTGTATAATCACTCCTTGCCAACACTTAACCTTGTCACATTTCTCTTCGTTAAATTAGAGCACTTAGATATAATTGGAATCAACAGTTAAAATTAAGAGTGTAACTTACACTGATGTAAAATGATCCTGACCATATATATATATATATATATATATATATATATATATATGCAAAATGTTTATTAATTTTAGGGTTATATTTCTCTCATTTTACATAAGAGAGGCCAAGTTCCTACACATACAAAACAGAGATGGGTCTCACCTCTATTTTTTCTCTCCCCTCTTGCTTGTGGGTCCCGCTTGTGATATTGTTTTTACTACATGAGATAATTCTTCTCATGTGGCATAAGAAAATGATTTTCCTTAATTTTCACATTCAAATAACTTTTTTACTTAAACGTACTTTTTATGTAGACCATCCAAATATAAAATACTTTTTAACTTCTACAAAATGTTGATTGCTAGATGCCTTGCCTAAGTTGTGTCACCTTAATGCCCAAGAAATAACGAAGTTTGCTAAGATCTTTGGTCTAGAATCGACTGACACGTGTTGTTTCAGCTATTCAATTCCAACTTGATCGCTGCCTGTGATGATAATGTCATCAACATAGACGAAGAGGTAAATGCATTGACCAGAAAAACTATGCTGAAAGAAGACAAGGTTATAGGCTTCTCTGCTAGCTAAACCAAAAGCTTGAATAACCAAACTGAAATGGCTAAACCATGCTCGAGGTTGCTGCTTCAAGCCATATAAGGATATGTTGAGTTTGCGCACCAACCCAGACTCCCCCTGGTCATTAAAGCCAGGAAGTTGCTCTATGTACACCTCTTCCTACAAATCACAATATAAGAAAACATTTTTAATGTTAAGGTGAAGAAGGGGCGAATGACACTCGCTAAAGTATCCGCTCCACTTGCAACCCTCATCCGATTTATACTTTTTTGAGTTATGACCAACTTTCGTCACAACATTTTTCCTTTGTTTTTAGTTTTTCTTTTGTTTTCATTCCTAAGACCACAGGTGAAGCACTATCCCATCTAGGTTGGCACTAAGCAATGATTGATGAAATGACTCCTCTCCACTCAAATGACACATTAGATTTTGTTCTTGGTCCTACAGGAAATGTTGTCAGATGTTGCTAGGTGTTTACTATCAAAGTTGGTCTTGATGGCATTGTTGATCACCTAAAACCTCACTTAGTGGCCAAAGATGAATTGTGTGTCTGATGTGATCACACAAGGCTTATATTTATAATAATAGAGTACATGGGTTTGGCCCCTATTTACATGATTTGGGATTTGTTGGGCAATGGCCAGGGGGAGCCCAATTAGGGGGAGAGTACCATCCACACAAATGGGCCTAAGCAATAAACCCACAACATGGGATCTGACACTTCTCAACCCAAAACCTTAAGGCATTAGGTGCATGGGTTTTACTACGTATATGGTGCTCATTTAGTCCATTCTTAACCAATGTGAGACTTCACTCACTCAGATACTTGCATTTCTCAATATCTTCCCCTCAAGTATGAGTCCTAGGTCCACATTCTTTCCCTTTCAAGGAGAAGTTTCTTCGAATATTCATAGGGTCCATTAATGCTTCGCTTCTCATCAAACATTGGCTCTTCCTTCAATGCTTGGCTACACTCATCAAGACCTTGGCTTCCCACATTTTCAAATACTTGGATCACCACAGGTCGCTCCATCATTGGCTCTAATACCATTTTGTTAGATCGGTAGGGGGATCTCATGGCCGAGAGAGACCGGTTTCCATGGGATAAGTGAGTAATGACATTACTTAGATGCCATAATCAAACCCAAAAACTTTAAGACATTTGGTGCATGGGTCCTTATACTTATCTGGTGCTCACTTAATCTATTCTTAACCAATGTGGGATTTTATCCACTCACTTGGATTCCTTAACATTTTCCCCTCAATTGTGAGTCCCAGGATCACATTCTTTCCCATTCACACATGTTCAAATGGCTGCTACTAACCTTTTCTTCAAGTGGGAACCTTTGCTTTTCCTTATTGGGTTGAACCTATTTGGCCTTTTAATGCTAAAAGCCCAACAAATCTCCCCCTCCAGTCCAATGAGGGAGATTCCAAATATCAATCATCAAGTGGAATCCATGTCGACAAAATTAAAACTTCTTTCTAGAAGTGCCTTAACCAAGTGTGTGACCGAATATCAGAGCCGATGGTTGATTGTGGTGTCTAAGACCACTTAATATCGTTGATGATAGTCTCCCCTAATTGGGCTCCCCTTGGCTTGCTTGACAGTGGTGTTAGAGCCAATAGTTGATTGGCCTGGGTGTACCAAGATTTTTAAGAATCCAAGTGTGTGAGTGAGTGAAGTCCCACATTGGTTAAGAATGGACTAAGTGAGTACCATATAAGTGGAAGGTCCTATGCAGCTACTGCCTTAAGGTTTTGGATTTGACTATGGTGTCTAAGTCCACTTAATGTCATTACTCACTTAGCCCATGGATGGCGGTCTCTCCCTGCCATAAGCTCCCTTGCCGGCCCTGCAGGACTATTAAACAATATCTAAACAATCTACATTCTAACAAACTTCAATAGGGTGGTATTGTTAGGATAGAAGGGTAAAAGTATAAAGCAGAGTTAAATTAGTTAGGAGCAGTTAGTTAGAGGAGGTTTGGTTAGATAAATAGGGAAATAAGGGTAGAAAAGAGGCATTCAGGAAAATAGTAATTGGTGTGAACCGCACAAGTGGTCCGGTCTGGTGCAAAAGAGGAAATTGTTTGTGAAAGGTAAACCCTTGGAGGAGAGTTTCTATCCTTATTTTCTTCAACTTTATTTTTCTCCGTTTCCATTGGGGTTTCCTAAAAGTGAGAAACATAAGGACCAACAATTACCACAAAGATATATTAAAGAGCTTATGTCAAAGCTTCCAAGCTACTCAACTATTAAAGAAATAGTCTTGGAGCTTCTAAAAACACCATAAAAATGTTTGGAAATAAAGGTATATTCGGCCTTTGGACCTATAACAAATCATTTGTAATAATCCAAGATGAATTACAGGAAATTGTGACATTCCTGATATTGGATGTGTTCTAAAATCTGGCTTGCAGGAGACTGAATGAGATTCTGGGAGAAAGATATGGAAATAAAATGCCCAGAGGACTCTAATGACCAAGTCCTATTATCCGTATTCTTTGCTTCATCCATATAGACCATATTGCATTTGCTTGGGTATATGTCATTCCTTCAAGAACCCCCGGTAGTGCTTAAAGGATGTTGAATTTGACTGGTGAGCTCAATTAATTGGGTTAGCATCTTTGTACATTTTTCTTAAAGGATGTCTTGTGCCCTGATATGCATTTTATTCACAACCTTTTTTTTTATTCACAAGAAGGGAAAGAGAATAGAGAACCTGTGCTTATATGGTTTCTGTTAACTAGTGCTTCATGCATGGCTTGGTTGTTGTGTAGAAGGGAAAGAGAATAGAGAACCTGTGCTTATATGGTTTCTGTTAACTAGTGCTTCATGCATGGCATGCACTTGCAACCCTTGCACTCATTTTTCAGTAATATTGATGACTAATTATCTATGTTAGATTTGGTTGGCCTGGGCAGTCACGTGACAACATTGGGACAGTATTATGTGTTGACGATGATGGGATCATCCGTGTTGGGTTTCCTGCACAATCTAAAGGATGGAAAGCTGACCCAGGAGAGGTCGAACGGGTTGAGGAATTCAAGGTGGGGGATTGGGTTCGTATTCGTCCCACTCTTACAACTGCAAAGTATGGATTAGGATCTGTGACACCAGGAAGCATTGGCATTGTATATTGTATCAGACCAGACAGTAGTCTGTTAATAGAACTGAGCTATCTTCCAATTCCATGGCATTGTGAACCAGAGGAGGTTGAGCATGTTGCTCCTTTTAGGGTAAGAAAAAAGCTTGGTTAATTTCCATTTTATGGAAGTTTATTTTTCTCCTTTCTTAATTGCATGACTTGCGTCAACATTATCTCGTCTTACAGATTGGTGATCGGGTATGCGTGAAGCGATCTGTTGCAGAACGTAGATATGCTTCGGGTGGTGAGGCACATCTCAGTGTTGGAAAAATAAGTGAGATTGGGAATGATGGCCTCTTAGTAATAGATATACCAAACCAACCCATTCCATGGCAAGCAGATCCGTCAGATATGGAGAAGGTGGAGGATTTTAAGGTGGTAATTCTTGCAGTTGATCATTAACATTTTTCATTTGCTCTTTTAATATATTTAGTGTGAGATTTTTTACTAACAACTTCATTTAATGTGTTAATTTTTCCAACTGCAGGTTGGAGATTGGGTCAGAATTAAAGCTTCAGTATATTCTCCAAGATATGGGTGGGAGGATATTCCAAGGAAAAACAGTATTGGGGTAATTCATAGCTTGGAGGAGGATGGCGATATGGGTGTTGCCTTTTGTTTCAGGAATAAGCTTTTTCCTTGCTCGATCACTGATGTAGAGAAAGTTCCCCATTTTGAGGTAGGGCAAGAAATTCATGTGATGTCATCTGTGACTCAGCCACAGCTTGGATGGTCAAATGAAACACCTGCTACGGTTGGAAAAATAGTAAGAATTGATATGGATGGTGCTCTCAATGTAAGCTAACATATTTAATTTTCTTTAATTTTTGCTCAAGATACACTCCTAAAGACTTTTTAACGAAATAATAACTTCTGAAGTATCATCCAGAATATAACTGAAGTCGATGTAATACAGTTTTCTGTGTTGCTGTTTAAAATATATACATTTTTAGTTTGGTATAAAAAGCTTATAAAGCCATATTAATATTCTTAGGATTTAGCCTCCATCAAGGGAGATTCTTGCATAGATTCAATTCACCCAAATTGGATGGACTGAGCCAATCCAATTCTGTGACATTATGAGGCTAAATTCAAGTTCGATGGAAAAAAGTTTCACATAGGCCCAATTATAATCTTGAATCTGTTTGTGTCCAAGTATAAGTGGTCTGAATTGATGCCAAACTCAAATTTGAGTCATATGAGTTGCTAATTATTTATTGACTAAGATGGTGTAGCTTAGTTGGTTAAGAACTGGGGATATTAATTTTTTTTTGGTTCAATCCCTCCCCAACACTCTAACCATCTCCCTTTCTCCCCTCCCCCAGGCTGTACTAGAGTGCCACCTAGGAGTCCTACTATTAGGGCCCCTTAATTGGTACCACAGATGAGAGACTTGGGCATTTATAAAAAAAAATAAAGACCAAGTCTGTGTAAGAATTTATCCATCACCACAGCAATAGCTACTGTGAAAATTGGTTACGTGGTGATAGACTAGAAGAACAACTTTCCTCCTGTAAAAATGTAGGATCACGGATTAGACAATTTAAGCAAAACTACTTTCTATTTATCTTCGTTGCATTTCTCTTCTTATCTCCACTATCATGTGAAAATTATATTGTGATTGAAATTTTTGCCCGTCAAAAAAACAAAATTTCATATAAAACATTTTGGTAACAAGGTTGTTTGTGATTTCATCCTTAGGTTATTATATACAGAAATTGATTTTGCTGGTTTCTTTGTAGGTGAGGGTCACTGGTAGGCATAGCTTGTGGAAAGTTTCTCCTGGAGATGTGGAACAGCTTCTGGGATTTGAAGTTGGTGATTGGGTACGGTCAAAACCAAGTCTAGGGACCAAATCAAGTCCTGACTTAAATAGTTTTGGAAGAGAAAGTTTAGCTGTTGTGCATAGTGTTCAGGATTCTGGGTACTTGGAGTTGGCTTGTTGCTTCTATAAATTCAAGATGATGAATCATTATACTGAAGTTGAAAAGGTTCCTTGCTTTAAAGTCGGGCAATATGTAAGGTTCCGAACTGGTTTGGTGGAACCAAGGTGGGGCTGGAGGGGAACTCAGCCTGAATCTCGAGGTGTTGTAACCAACATTCATGCTAATGGAGAAGTGAGGGTGGCATTCTTTGGTTTGCCAGGATTGTGGCGAGGAGATCCTGCGGACTTGGAGATTGAACAGATGTTTGAAGTGGGAGAATGGGTGAGGTTGAAAGATAATGCCACTGATTGGAAATCAATAGGGCCAGGTAGTGTTGGTGTTGTACAAGGAATAGATTATGAAGGTGATGAATGGAACGGAAGTACTTATGTTGCCTTTTGTGGGGAGCAAGAAAGTTGGGTAGGACCAAGTTCTCATCTTGAAAAACTTCACAAACTCATTGTTGGACAGAAGGTTAGAGTTAAACTTTATGTGAAGCAACCAAGATTTGGGTGGTCAGGGCACACCCATGCAAGTATTGGAACTATACAAGCCATTGATGCTGATGGAAAGCTTCGAATATACACTCCAGCGGGATCAAAAGCATGGATATTGGACCCATCAGAAGTGGAAGTGGTAGAACAGGAGGAGCTCTGTATCGGAGACTGGGTCAAGGTTAGAGCATCAGTTTTAACCCCAACCCACCAGTGGGGGGAAGTGAGTCATTCAAGCATAGGGGTGGTGTATCGGGTGGAAGATGAGGATCTGTGGGTGGGTTTCTGTTTTATGGAGAGGCTATGGCTTTGTAAGGCATGGGAAATAGAAAAGGTTAGGCCATTTAAAGTGGGGGATAATGTTAGGATCAAAGATGGATTAGTGAACCCACGGTGGGGATGGGGAATGGAGACACATGCCAGTATGGGACAACTGGTAGGGGTAGATGCAAATGGCAAGCTAAGAATAAAGTTCCAGTGGAGGGAAGGGAGGCCCTGGGTCGGAGACCCTGCTGATATTGTCCTTGATGAGAATTGATGTGCTATGTTAGAAAATTATATAAGGTGATAAGTGGAAAGCTTTAAGCTCCTTGCTACTAGATTGAAGGTTGAAATACATTTTGAGCAGATTTATTCATATTAATAAATGGGGGAGTAAAAAGAGTGAAGTGGGAAGGAAAAGTTGGCTTGCTGGCTAATATGTACTGGAGATTTAATGGAGGTCAAAGCAATAATAGCATGCTCATATGCACAGGAGATTTAATCGCAGCAAAGCAAAAACCAACAGTAGGCCATTTATATTCATAACTTTTAGATAAATTATAATCTCAGATTTTGAGGTATATATTAATTTTTTATATATTATTGTACAAATTGTAAAAAATTGTACTCCACTGTCAATTTATTTATTTATTTATTTTGTTTGACTCGACTTTATTATACGATTGTGTTGATTGAAGTTTGTTCCATTATACAGTGCTGCAGTTATACATCCTTGATTTTCAGTTTGGAAAAATATGGTAAAACATTTTAGCATTTTTCACCTCACGTTACTCGTCTGAAAATTGAGCTAGTGATGGGTAATAACTGCATGTATATACGTCGGTTATGTATGAGTTTTGATCAATTCTAATACTTAACTGCATTGAAACCCTAAAACTAATGAATTATAAAAACATGCATTACTTAACTCCTCGATTTCATGAATTATGAAAATATGCGTACTTAGCCTAGTCATGCATCATTTATGGCATGTGTGGATAAGGATTAAAAGAATAAGATCAGAGAACAAGAACGAGCATCTCAACCAAAAAAATTAATGTTATGAATTACTCTGAATTATAAAATAATCAGAGAAAAATCCAGGGACTTGAAACAAAATTACTTTGCAATTCTGATCAGTTACCTTTCTTAAAATAATCAGAGTAATATTTTTTTTTATCAAAGATACAATGCCCTATAGATGAGTAGTCAGCAAATGTGTCTAGATCACGTTCCACTCACTAACTTATCCTCGTGCCATTTACAGAAGCATTCTAAAGCGTCCCTCATCCATGCATGCCGGAGGCTTCCAAGTGCTTCAGATATAGCTAGCCAACTCCTATTTCTGGTACTTTGTTCAGGCCATAGTTCAAGTTCCTCCTTGACAAACAGGGCGAACATTGCTGCTTTACATAAACCTTCAGGACTGAACTCATCTTGATGCGTCTTACTCCTAAACTCATAGCATCCAAGAAAATTCTGACGCCCGGTATCCACAAGTTTCAACCATTAGTTTGCAAGTATCACCATAACAATGTAACATTTTGTTCAATTAAAAAAAATGCAGGCATAAAAAAAATATAACAATTAAGTGCTAATATTTCAACCTATTTCAGGGTCAAATTCACCAAATTTTAAATGTTAATATGATTTCATGTGCTTTCACATAGATGCAAAGTTACAACATTTGACGAAAACTTTATTGCAATTATCCACAGGCAACAAACCACAGCAAGAAATAATACTATGAGAAGATGATATCAGTTTCACATAATCTTCCTAGACTCTATTGATGGGCCTATAATAAATAGTCCAAACCCATTAGTATTTTAGAATTAGTATATATAGAAGTTTAGGGTGATGTTTCTGTTATGCATGTATTCAGATATTTGGAGTGGGGTTTTGGGAAAGGATCTCTTGGGATCTCTTTGGCCTAGGTCAATTGGCTTGAGAGTGAGTGAGGTCTTTTGTTGTTAGTTTTCTGCATTGTAATTCTTGTTATTGTTAAGTGTTTACATCTGTAATTAGGATGAAGAGCCTTGTTGCTCTGTTTCGTTTACTGCCATTGATGTGTTGCTTCTATGTTCTTGTTATTTTTCAGTACAATTGCTATTGAAATTATAGGTTCCATCAATTTGGTATTGAGATACATTGAAATACATTAATCCATGATGATATTACAGAAGCTCAAAAACCATTTAACAGAGCTCAAAAATTAAATAAATTCATTCATGTGGATAAGTTTCTCACCATTAGGTCTCCTCGAACTCCTGCTTCTTCTATAGCTTCTCTTACAGCTGCCTCCTCAACAGTTTCGTCATTCTCCCAACCTCCCTTAAATATAAAGCAAATCGATTTGTCATCCACAAAGGTGGTGGTATTGAGAACAAAATATCAGTGATCTTACTATCTCATCCCAAATAATAATAATAATAATAATATTAATAATAATAATAATAAAACAAACAATGAATGATGTGAATACAAATCGAAACAGAAACTGACCAATGGGGTTCCATAAGTCCCCAATACCCAAACATATTAGCATATAGGTTTTTTTTGGAAGTTGGAATGTAAGCGGACTATATCATCTGCATAACCATCAAGCATACAATAACAGTGAACTCAAGTCTCCAACAACATATGGAGTGATTCACTTAATATTCCCCATTCTAATCTTTTGAAAGTAGCAGGATTGTTGGAAAAAAATTCACTTATTTCTTTGGAGTGATTCATTCCATTGAATATGAATCAAAATTACTTCACTTAATGTTTGAAGTCATACTATCAACTTAATCTTTTAAAAACAGTCACCAGCAGAAAGTAAACAAGGAAAGCATGAATCACTGAAAGGAATTAAACTGGATTGGCTTTGTAAAAACAATTTCAGTGGGAATTTTACATGACCATCATAATTTTGCAATAGCAGAAACTAATTGTTCCAATCATCCCAATTCAAGTAAGTCAAAAAGGTTGTATTCCAAACATTTTACCTTTGGAAATAAAAGACCTGGTCCACTGGGTGAATTAATCAAAAGCACTTCAACAATCTTCTCGGAACCAGTGTCTCCAAAGTCATTAGAACTTTTATACCTAAATGGAACACACCTGCAACCCAACTAGCATATCCGGCATCAGATCTTTAAGTAATATATTGAAAACAAGTACATAAAAATCAAATACAATCTTCAAGCAATCATTCAAATTCCTAGCTGCTCAATTAAAATACTAACGAATTTAACGACAGACATCTCCATATCCTTTCTTTTTTCTTTAGTAAAGTCTAACAAATTCTAAATTCATATTGTTTATAGTTCACGTGAAATTACATAAAATAATCATTCAATGATTTTAGAAATTGAGTTATTTGGATTAAACAATGATTTTGAACGTGCAAGAAATCACACATTTCTCCAATTCACAAAAGTAAAAAAAGATGATATCACAAAACTTAACGGTGTAAAAAAACCACTCCCCATTAAACTCCGACAAGCAAGGGTAGGGGCGAAGGCAATTTTTATACGCAACCTTACTCTTGTATGTTAGCAAAGAGGTTGTTTCCAAGATTCAAACCCATGACCTTTTAATAGTATATACAACAAAAAAATGACAATAACATTAGGAGTATGTAATTTCCTCCATTTTCTTATATAACTACCAACCTAAAGAATCTCAATCCAGATTTAACATAAAACAATCTTTTGCACTAAAATTTATATTAGAAAAATAAGGGACAATTAACCAAAAGAAATTCCACTTGTAATTACTAAGGGTGACTATCCAAATCAATTAAATTCATAAAAATATGACTACAACATTTTCCAGGTCATTTATAATTCAATCTATAAAACACAAATTTCTAAAGTCAAAAGCAATTGGTTTAGTCAAGTTTATAATCTGCAAGATGGCAAACAAGAAGCAATCTTAAAGACACCAAGACTCCTTCCAAAATAAGAGGATTAAAAATTACAATTGAGCCAAAAAAAAATTATTTTGCAGCACCATTATGATTAAAAAGACCACTTGCATAAGGAAATAATAAATCCTGAACTGAATCAGAGTATCGAGGTATGAATTTGTTTCCCATATACGAGTGAAGTATGTTGATCTGACAGAGACAAGTGAGGTAGTGGTATAGACCAAACTCTGTAGAGTCACCATACTCGCCTCAGGCTAACTCAGGATGAGAAGGGGAGGTGCAAGTGGGTTACGGTTATGGCGCGAAGGGGAATTTCAGCAAAGTAATAGCAATAGAAAGCAAATGGAGAAGATAATGAAATAGGGGAGCTGAGATCCCTTGATATAAGGCGTTAGAGATTCCATCCAAGTACGCAAAGTGTGACGCCATAACCGTTTCCAGTCCTGTGGACCCCACTAGGCGTGAATTTGTGTGACCCTTGACATGTAAAATGTCAAGGTGCGTAGGAAGTGTGAGGGGATATGTACACAAGGAAGTCACATCATATGCTTCACGTGCTAAGTGGTGGTGGCATTGCCAGGCAGCCATATGGGTTGGCTAGGCAAGGTCATCCAGCCAGACCAGAACAAATCCTAAATAGAAAAGGATGTCAATGCATTAAGCAAATTTTTAACCAAATGGTAGAGGGTGCTGCATGCTATTGATAATTCAAGGATTCCATGCACCAAACTAGAAAAGTCAAGATGTCATAATAATTAATTTTTTTGGTATTTTATGACAAGCACAGAAAGTCAATACACCAAACTAGACTTCTCCATTGTTTTGATTAATTTATCATATCCTATTGCAAGACGGGACACTCTATCTACAATGACAGAGAACATTAATAAAAAAGGATACCAGCTGATGATTATACATGGATGACTTCTCTCTTCTCTCTTCTCTCTTTTAAGCCCACGTACTTCATAAACGACCTAGTGCTTCATAGATAATCAATTTAGCTACAGGATACACACTAATCCAAACCAAAAAAAAGAAAAAGAAATACTTGACTCAAAGTATCAAGTTGACCATAAAAGGTGCTCCAAAATCCTACTTGTTTAATACTAGGTGATCAAAAAGGTCCTCTGTAGTTATATATACACGGTGTGACAAAAGTTATTCTTGACTATTGGATAACCAAGATCGATTTAACTTCACTTAAATGTTATATATCAACATCAAATTTATTTCAAACTAGTTAGGCTCAGCATTTTAGTTAAATCTAATATTAAATCCTAATAATCTAGATAAGATTAGATCGTATAATTAACTCATCTCATTTCTGTTATCCTAAAAATGCCATAATAGCCACATGCATCAACCGAAAACAAAACAAGAAAAAAAAAAAGGAAAAAGAAAACATCAACCGATGCTCTATCTCAAGAGAAAATTAAATAATAATAATAATAACAACAAAGCATCGCCATCACCCAGTCAAAATTGTAATTTCTTAATACCCACAAGTGCTTTTACGGGCACACATAGTTCCGTGTTGAAAATGACATTTATTTTTTCTTTATTCCTTTTTTTTGTTCCTCCCTCATTCAAAACAATTATAAAAAAAAAATCACCACCATATCCAAAAGCACAGAAACAAACAATGGCAATGTCACATCGGAAAAGCGTCGTACCCAGCAACAAGGCGATAACCGTTCTCGTACCGCTGCTGATGCCGACCCGTTCGAGCCACCAAATTAGACATAATAACAACCAACAAACCCCAATCCCGATCCCAAAATTCTCAATCTTCCGTAACCAAAAATCCAAACGATTCGTTCGCCATTTCGAATCCAAATGTTGATGAGAGGCGCACGAATCCTAGAATGCTCGCGCCTGCACCAGATGAATGCCTTCGTGTTCTTAGGGTTTGCAGAGAGAGAGAGAGAGAAAGAGAGAAAGAGAAACTGAAAATGAAGCAATCAAATGAGGGTTGGGTTTAGAGAGAGAGAAGAGAAGAAGAAGCGCTTCCAACGGATCAGAGGGTCAAAGTCACGTGGATTGTGGTCAACATGAATATGGCCTTATATAGTACTGTGTCAGCGTCTTCCCTGGTGAAATGGACCACTGTTCTAGAATGGGGTTCCCAATCATGTGTGGACACGTGGATAAGTTATTGTTGTGATTGGAGATGAAGAAGTGGATTGGTTAGTTTGGGCGGTGAGATGTGGTTTGCGAAGTAAGGGATTGTAAGAGGTGGAAGAAGTCAGCGAAAGGGGCATGTTTGTTTTTGGCGTGACCATGTGAGGATTTTGTAGGGCCCTCTCTTGTCCTTCAACTCGGTTCCCAAAATCGGAACTTCTTTCTCTTCAGTTTTTAAATTCACGTTTTGTTCTTGAATAATATATTAGATAAGTGGATTTGAATCCTCTTAAACGCTGAAACTGGGTTGGCTTAAGCCAAGTTTTGTCCAGAAAAGTATAAGTTTATGTAAAAAAAATTAATTTAGTATGAGCCAAGTCTTACACGAATCTAACTGTTATTAGTGTGTCTTTATCTGTTTATTAAAAAAAAAACAAATGGTTTGGCCTAATCCATTAGCCTATTAATTTTTAACTTACAAGCACAACCATGAAAAACTTCACAAAATACTCAAAATTCTGTTGCTAAACCAAAAATCACAATTTCAACGTTCAAACAGAATTATGAATCGCAACAAAACTCATCACAATCTGCATTTAAGTCACTTTTAAAAACAAAATGTTCAAACTAAATAACATATATTTTATCAACTCCAACAAACAAATTTGTACTATGTAAATTAAAATAACTACATGAATCCAACAAACACATCATGATACTTGTAGTAAGTATAACCTTTCCCAAAAATCTTTTAATATATTCATATACACAATCTAACATGTTGAGATATTAGTTTCTCCTACATAAGAAATAAAGTCAGAACTTTTCCCAAAACATTCTTTTTCTTTATCTCTATAGCTCTTCATTAAAAAAAGCACATTATTCAAGACAAGCTGATAGAAGCTTTTGGCTTTTATCTTTTTACTTCATTGTAAAAAAGAGTTTTTTTTTATTATAAGAGATTTTCTCAAAACCTGTTTGGCCTAACTTCTGCTTATAAGTAGCTTCTAGCTTAATAAGAGAGATCCAAACAGGCACTTTGTCTATCACTCTTCAATATCGTTATATCAGAATCTCAACTATCTTTATCATTTGTCTCTCCTGGTATTAAGATTCTGATCTAATAGTATTAGAGAGTAGTCAACAAAGATGAGTAGAATAACTTATCTCATAATAAATATACAACATGAGATTCAAATGTTACTAAAAAAGAATTGTAAATTTCTCTTTATGCATGTATTTTTTAAATGGGAAAAACTACTCTCATGTTATTGGAGAGTAGTTGTATTTCCTACGCACCCGTTAATTGTTCGTATATCTCAATTTACCCATGACTGTGTTGTGTATATAATAGGAAAGAATTACTCTCTTATAATATAAGATTAATAGAGCCATTTTAAAATATAAGTGATTATAAAGGCTAAGGTATTAAGTAAAGGAGGAAAAATGGGTTCAACTCGTCGGGTTGGTCAGTTTAATTCATCACAAATGGTGGATTGGATTGGAATTTTCAACCTACCAACGAACCCTCTTAGCTCAACCAGCAGTTGAATGGGTTGACCCGTTGGGTTAAATTAAAAAAAATAAAAAAAAATAATGATTTTTTTTATATCTCTTTTGTTTTCATTTGATATTGGGAGTATAAATTTTGAAAAATAATAATAGTTTTCCAATATTTTGGGGGGGGGGGGGGGGTGGGGCGGTTAGAGACAAGTCGGATGGGTTGAGATTTTCAATCCTCCTTCAAAAGCAGCATGAGGCGGTTTGGGTCATTTTATAATGAGTTGATGGCGTGGCGGGACGGGATAAGTTATCCGCTTTGCCACATGTAAATTTTAAGGATAAAATAATTTATTATATCATAATGTTTCTCATTATTTGATGAATCAATATAATGGGAAAGATTATACTTACTACCTATTTTTCTTACTACCTCCTATTATCAAGTCTTAATCGTTGATTTTCGTCAATTTAACGGTTATAATTTATTATAAATTAATAATTAATTAATAAATATGACCCATAAATTATAACCGTTAGATTGACGAAAATCATCGATTAAGATTTGGTAGTAAGATGTAGTAAAAAAAATAGGTAGTAAATATAACCTATCCCAATATAATATTATTAAGCTTATTTTGTTAACTCTGTTGCCTTACTTTGTTTTATCTTATTTTCAGTTTGATAAGTTATCCTAAAGGACTTGAGTTATGGTTCAACATAATGGGTAAGAAATTCCTTTTTCAATAGTAGTCTTTTGCCTCTTTAAACTTGGCTAAGAACATGAGAATTTGTCTGACCACCTCCACGATCACCATTGGCAAAATAAAAATCAACAAACTTCCATCAAACAACAACTCTCTAATTTTATATAAATAATATGAAATATATGTATATTTTTTGTTAATGTTATTCAAATTATGTTTGTTGTGTTACATATATAAAAATTGGCAATTAATTTATTCAAATTAGGCCTGATAAGAAAATAATGTATTAAAATCGTCGACAAATTACTTGCATACATAATTACTCTAAAACTCCACCAATTTACGCATTAGGTACACAGAATCGTCATGATTTATATTTAGAATCAAATCATGTCCTTAAGACTTAGATGGCTAAGTTCACCGTCCATGTGGCCTTGATTTGCGCTCTGAGTTAGGTAGCAGTGTAATTTTACCAATCTAAATTTCAACATGTATATCTAAAGAAGCACTCCTCCTTTCAAGCTTGTGGAGAAAGTCAAAGATTTGAAGCGATTTGTTGCTAAGCTTTCTGTCGGTGAATTTGTGGCTGATTTGAAACATAATTTGAAATATAATTCGTTACAAATATATAAATTATTAATAAACTCTCACCCATTAGATTAAGATTTTGAGTTGAAAGTTTTTGATTAAATTGATTCTTTATCTGATATCAGAATCTCACCCTCGTTGCCCCCAACTTTTTTCTTACGGAATTTCTAATGTAGCCTATCTATCAATTTTAGCTTTGGGTTGAATTGATTCTATATATAATCAACTAGTGAATTACCTATGCGATACCCATGGGAAAAAAACAAAATTGTTGTCGCCATCGTTGGTTAATTATCGCATCGGTAAATCAACGCATTCATCTTGTTATCAAGCTCTAAATGGTACAATGGTGGAGGCATAAACATGAAGGAACAAAAAAAAAAAACTGTTACTTGAGAAATATCTAAAATAAAAAATAATTATCTTGCTATTTTTGAACTTGAAAAGGCTACAGCATTCACGTAGTAAGTTAATGCAAATTTTAAATAAAAATATTAAATAAAATTTTGTAGGACAAAACATGTAATTGTATATTGTAACGTACAAAAAATAATGAGACATTATTAAACAACTATTTACACAAATTTAAGTGTCGACTGCAAAAGTGATAAAAACTCATTATGCTGAAGTGTGAACATAAAGTGGCAATGATAAATTATTTTTCATGAAATATTTCAAGTTGGCTTAAGTGTGAACACAAAGTTAAGGTTGAAGGAGTTAATTCATAACAACTTGTTTCAAATCAAAACTAGTAACATGTTATTTTTCTAAACTACTTGTTGTAACAACAAAAAATTCCTTCCCTTCTAAAAGAAATCATTCGATCCTTCAAACATAAAATATAAAATAAAATAAAGATTTAATGAATAATACAAAGATGCAACACAAAATATAATTTAAAACCATAGAAAATAACCTTTTTGTTAAAAAAAATGTGACAACATAGTTTAACCATAAACTACGAACAACACCAATGAAATTAAACCCAACATATTACAAGTGCGTTACACAGAGAAAAAAATTGGTTTGGTTGTCTCGTAAAAGTTAACATAAATCGCACAAGTATATTGCTGCATTTTATTTAAATAAACAGTCAACACTATCAGATGCCTAACTCCAACTTTTTGTACATGTAGTATATGACAATGACCAATCAAATTCAGATAATCACATAATACACGAAGAAGTAAAATTTAAAAGTTGTGATTGACATCAAGGTAATAATGAAGATAGTCCAGCCTGCACTTGCAAAAGTGATAAAATCCATTATGCGGTGCACTTTTGATCCTTACTCTTGTTGGAAATAAATGATAAACAATCTATACATAAAAGTGTCAAATGAAAAAGCATGTATAATTTCCAAAAAAAAAAAAAAAACATGTATATACCATGCATAAATGTGCAGTCAAGCCGTATAACTACAAACTGCAATCAACAGTGTGCTATTTGTAAATCCACACTCTACATATAAATGCATATTACTGCATGTTTATTTTACATGGATGACTATTATAACACCCCGTGTTAACCCGGTTTGTTAACATGTCATCGTATTAAGCCACACTTAATTAAAAATTTGTGGAATATCTTTTTCTTTTCAATTATGACGTCATTATCATTACCAAGTTGAATTACTTAATTCATTTTCATTAAAACATCGCCTGTATGTAAATTGCAAGACAAATAACTGAAATACCTCATAATATAAAATAACAGTGAGTATCTAAAGTCACATATCTATAACACGTAGTTCGGACAATATCCTGAATCATTATACAACTAACATCTTAAACATAAAGCAAGTAAATGTGGCATGGACAATCCCCATGCTCACCAAATAAGGCAACACAACCCAAAAATAGTCTCAACAGCAACAACAATATCATAAATGAAGCTAAACATAATAGCAACAGACATATCCAACATGTCAGTATAAGCATGTAAAATCAACTAAGCTTCGGCCTCCTACCGCCAGAGGCATCAGCCCCTATGTTTCCTGAACCTGAAATAAGCGTCCCCAAACATAGGGTGAGATCTCTAAACAAGAAATCTCAGTAAGACAAGGGGTCCTCAAGTATCTTCCACCCCAAGCTCACTTACATGTGCAATATAAGTTCAAAAGGCAGTTTAACAGTATAAGTTCCAAAAATTCTACTGATTAGAGAAGTGCAGGAATCCATCTAAACCCACACAGTACTAGCCATTGCTGTACTCACCCACAGGACCACCCTTTGGCCTCCTGTGGGCGTAACACCACATACATATCATAAGAAATTGCACTTAACAACTTATTAGCATTTCATAAATAGTACATGAAAACACTTCATGCATATAAACCATCCCCACATGGGAAATGGTGGAACCAACAATGGCTAAACCGAGGACACGAAAGCTTACCTCTCAAGCTATCCGTCCAAACCAAGAGTCCACACGGCCCAAGGTCACCAAACAGCTCAATCACAGTCTGTTTATATCAGAAATATTATCAATAACCATACTTTAAAGTTTCATCTCATTATGACAACATTTCCTTTTTCGTTTACATCTTTTTAGCTCATTATTGTCAAGTATTAAGTCCCTCAATTAAAGGTATCACTGCTTTCCAACAGTAACACAAACTTCCTAGGCCATCCTGCCCAAATGGGGACTTTCTCACGCATAAAACTGGTTTCTGGTCATTTTCACAGGTGGTAATCGATTACCAACACATGGTAATCGATTACTGAACTAGGAAACCGATTACCAAAAACAGGGTAATCGATTACTGAACTAGGTAACTGATTATCAAGCACATGGTAATCGATTACCACGCGGGCAGAACAGTTTTCTGCAGAATTTTTCTACACAATCCGAGACAAAAATGTCTCCCAATGATCTAAGGTTCAGTTTTGACCCAAAATAGATATTCATTAACACTTATTAGTCTTATATTAATAACCCTAAGCTTGAATGATTAAAGTTATCTCATTTCATAACACCAACGAGCTATTTTCATGAAAATTTAAAGGGAAGTTCAAGGTATACCAACGGAGGTTCAAACTCAGCAAAAAAGAAGGCTCCTGGAGCTCTCCAACAAGGCTCAAAGATTCTGACTTTGCAAGAGCACAAAAATACACCTCAAGGTTGGACCTTTCTTCATCAAAATGGCACCAAGAAACTCAAAATGGCATGGAAATGGCTCCCACACCTCACAAACTCCAAGATAGCAGCTCCCTCACTCACCACAACACCCTCAACTCAGAAATGGCTGGACTTTCACCCACCCAAGGCTAGAGCACACTCTTATAAGCAACTTTGGTGAAGGAACTAAGTGGAAAGGAGCTCTCTTGGAGCTTCAATGGAGGAGAGAAGATGGGAGAAGGGTGGTTGGTCACAAAACTCAGGAAACTCAGGTAGAGGAGAGGGAGGCTGACCTAGGATAATGTGCCCAAGGGTATTTATAGGTGTGCTTAAGTTAATCGCGCAGTATTAGCGTTAATAGCTACGCTTATCATTTTAATCTCAAACTTCATATTCTGAACCTAGCCATTTTTCTAGGATTTTTTCATATTTTTATATTAATTTTTCGCAACACTTTTTCGGTACGCGTCAGTATTAGTTCTGACATCAATTCTCATTATTTTGACTTCAAACTTATTTTACAAGTCCTATATATTATTCTAGGAATATTCATGCACTTATTATAATTTTCCGGGATACTTCACCGGTACGCATTTATTGTGAGTAGCAAAATCGGTATCTGCACTTTTCGTCTGAAAAGCGACTTTCAGCATTATTACTCACTTACTATAATTATTAAAGCCTCATAATAATTATTAGGGTCAATTATGGAGTCATTTCCTAATTTTCACATTTAATTAATTAATTTCCTTAATTAGCGGTGCGGGTTCTTACAACTATCAAAGGGAGAACAATACCTTTGGCATGTATAAATCTATTATCTCACCATATTTTTCAAAATGACTGTGCGGGGAAAAAAGAAATTTTGTTTAGATGCTTGTTTCTGAAATATTTACAGCAGTAAATCCAATTATCTTAGCCACACAAATACAGGTTTGTTAGAGAGTAAATATGTGTGTGTGTGTGTGTGTCTGTTGTCAGGCTAATTCGCATGTTTGGCGGGAGGGCCAAGCCCATTTTGCCACATATACATGTTAGCATTTTATATCAACATGTATAGATTTTTATATTTATTCACAAAAAAGGTTCTTGTAATTGCGTATAGATTACTATCTATCTATGTTTTCTATAGTTAGAGAATAAACATAATAATATATATAAAAAAAGTGTTAGCGAGCATGGGTGGGTTGGCCCTCCGGGCTGAGTCCATTTTGCCACCTCTAACTATTAGCATTTTATATAGGCATGTAATAGGTTTTTATATCTATTGCAAAAAAGGTTCTTATAGTTGCGTATAGATTACTATCTATCTATGTTTTTATATTTAGACAGTAAACATGAGAAAAAAATGTGTTGGCTGGCGAGGTGGGCTGAGCCCATTTTAACACCTTTAACTGTCAATATTTTATATAAGTATGTAATAGGTTTTTGGGATAGATTATTCCGCCTACTCTTAATTCTCATACCTTTGTTTACCCTTTTCAACATCGTTAGTGTAACGCCTGGCCGCTTCAAGAATCAATGACTATCCCCACATACTAACACGAGACTTTTCAGTGTGCTTTTTCCTCACTCGCACACTTCCTGGGAAGTTTTCCCAGGAGGTCACCCATCCCAGAGTTGCTCCAAGTCAAGCACGCTTAACTATGGAGTTCTTCCGTTCCGGGCTACCAAAAAGAATATACATCTTGTTAGTATATGTAGTACCAATTAATTCTTATAAGCTATCCCAAACTGTGCATTCTCATATCTGCACAGTCTTTGGAATCCCTCTCTTTTGGGTGTCGAATCGATTCATTCATGCATGTAACCCCACACTGGAAGCCTGTCAGGAGCCGCTCCTTGTCCGTGCCTCTTTGCACCGGCGATCACTCCCCGCCCTCGTCAGTGCTCGGGATGTTACAGTTAGATCATAATCTAATCAAATGGTGGTGATTTGTAGGATAAAATAAACATCTTTCCTTTTTCTTTCTCCTCACTACCTCTCACCATTTCTCTTTCCTCCTCTTTCTCTCTATCGACAGAGAAGCATATATGATCGAAATCCCTTGTGAATTTGAATTAGTTTTGGTTCACATCTATTTGTTATGACTCTCGTAAAATAATTCTGTTGAACATGGTTGATACCCAAGATACCAATAATATGACAATTATTCGAATACCAAATCCCTAGCTTTCTTTCTCTTCAATGGCGCTTCAACAACTAACTCAGTACGAACGCAAGCGACTCGACAAGATCTCATGAGGATGAAATCAACGAATTAGCCGAAGATCAACAATTAAATAATAATGTGAATTTGAAATATATGATTAATTAGCGAATTCTGATAAAATTTGGAATTGTATCAATTACAATAGGTCAAGGGAAAGATGATCGTTGGCGAAAGAGAAAAACCTTTTAAATTTCGAGTTTGTTGACTCTGTCCTTTATAATGTTCCAAAATTGATGGTAGGCTTGACGAAGATGATAGTCGTTGAAGGGTTGGGAGGAGAGAGAAAGGATGCGAGGCAATGAGGAGAAAGAAAGGGGTAAAATGGTCTACTCTATCCCGTAAATCATCATGATTGGATAAGATTATAATCTAACGATGTTGAGAGGGAGAGACAAAGGTAGACAAATTAAGAGTAGGCAGAATAACCTATCCCTAGGTTTTTATATCTATCCACACAAAAAGATTCTTATAGTTGCATGTAGATTACTATCTATATATGTTTTATATAGTTAGACAGTAAACATAAGAAGAAAAAAAATGTTGGCAGGCTAACTCGCCTATTTGGCAGGCGAGGTAGGCCGGCCCTCCGGGCCTCGCCCATTTTTCCACCTCCTGTCAGCATTTTGTATAACCACTGGTCAACCAAGCAGTCCATCAACGAACTGGTGCTCATTCCTTCCCCATACCTATATTGTTCATACCTGTATTCCTAAATCAAGGGTGTCAATTAGGTTCAAAATTTGCATTTCAAAATTCAATTCATGGCAGGAGAAAAGGTAATTTTTCCAATCTTTTCCATCTCCATAATTTTTTTTTTAGAATCAGATTGTGCTAATATATTGTGAAACCTAAGTGATATTATGGATTGGATGCTGAATAAACTGATTTGGGAATATGCATTGTTATTCCCATGCTTAATATTTCGGTGTACACATGTTGGATGCTTGTTTTTGACAGTTTATATGGGATTAAAACAAAGGTAAAAATTATATAAAGCTTGTTGATACATCCACTAATGAAATAAATCAGAGATAATGCAATTTGAATATGCTTACATTTCTATATGATTCATATTAATTGCTAAACTAAATCTGATTGAATCGTGCATATATTGGCTCCCTGGGTTTATAAAAAATAGTTCCATAATAATTGACATTGATTGTGAGCAGGATCATAGATGTAAGAATGAATTCAGATTGTATATTTCATTGCAATTCAATTGTGATTATGATTAAGAAAGCAAATATTGAGAACTATTCACATTGATCATGAATAAGCCAGAGAATTGAATCTGGGAATTGTTACTTATTAGAGATGTATGTTCTGATTAGATCTGTTATATGGAAACTTTTCTGATTTTCAGGGAAAACAAGTTGAAAAGTCCAAAAGAGGAACAAAGACAAGTACAAGGGGGAAACTACATCTAGTAGTAAGAGGACAAGGGCTTCCTCTGGTTATGAGGAGGAAATTTTTATCTCTATTGAGCATCAATAAAGGAATGAACAATGGTTCATGCCTAAGAAGGTGATACCAAAAAGGAAAATTGCCTTAGAAACCTGTATCACCCCGTGTATACCCGGTTTGTTATCTTATTATAGTATTAAGCGCATCTCAATTAAATACGGAAGCTAATTTTTTCTTTTCAATTATGACGTCATTATTATTAACCTAAGTTGATTACTTAATCCTTTTTCAAAACATTGCCTGTATGTAAATTGTAATAAAAGCTGACTGAATAACCTCATTAAATAAATGTGTATCTAATCCCGGATCTACAACACGTAGACTTGACAAAATCCTGATTCATTATATATCACGAGTCTAAATAAACATAGTATAATCAATGTGGCATGGACAACCCCCATGCTCACCAAATAAGGTAACAAAACCCAATAAAGTCTCAGCTCAATTAACAATATAATGGCAATAAAACATAATCAACATCCAAGCATATTAGCATAAACATGCATGCATCAGTCAACTCAGCTCTGGCCTCCTGCCGCCCGAGGTACCTGAACCTGAAAATGTGCCCCAAACGTGGGGTGAGATCTCTAAAAAGAAATCTCAGTAAGACAAGGGGTCCTCAAGGATCTCTCCACCCCAAGCTCACTTACATATGCAATATAAGTTCAAAAGCAGTATAATAATATAAGTTCCAAAATCTATTCAATGCAGCATATATCCATGTCATGTGTGTCAACATCCTACTGGCCAGAGAACATACAGGTAGGAATTACATACATCTACAACCTATAGTACAAGGACCCCGCTTGTACCTCACCCACAGAATCACTATCATGTATATCGCCACATACTTGGGCTTACCGTCTGGGTGGAACACTACATACATATCATATGGCACTTGCACTCAATATCACAGCTCAATAGCATATCAGTAATCATTTCATATTTTCAAAAAACACAACATGCATATAAAACATCCCTCTATTAGGTATGGTGGAACTAACAATGGGCAAAATCGAGGACACAAAATCTTACCTGTAGTGCCAAAATCTCTATCCAAAGGCTCGGTAAAAACATGCAACCCAACAGTCTCACCATAAGTCAATTGCAATCTGTTCGTTATGAATGCACAATTTAATATTCAGAAATCTTAATTTTATAACCATTAAACAAGGTCTTCTCTTTCGTTTTCATCATTTCTAATCATAATTATTAAGCGTTAAGCCCCACAATTTAAGGTGTTAATGTTTCCCAACAGTAACACTGACTTCCTAGGGCCTCATGCCCAAATGGGGACTTTCCCACACAACAAAAACTAGTTTCTGGTCATTCTAACAGGTAGGAATCGATTACCAAAAACTAGGAATCGATTCCTGCCCTTGGTAATCGATTCCCAAACATTAGGAATCGATTCCCACACTTGGTAATTGATTCCCACCAGAAAGGAATCGATTCCCACGCATGAAGAACAGAATTCTGCAGAAAAATTCTGCATAATCCGAGACTCAAATGCTTCCCCAAGGTTCAAGGTTCGGTTTTTCATCAAAACAAATATTCCAAAGCATTAAACATGCATAGATTAACAACTTTTAACTTGATTAATCAAAGTTCCCTCATTTAGTGACTTAAACAAGCTAAAATCATGGATTTCAAGAGGAATGATCATGGTATACCTATGAGGTCTCAAAAATAGCATAACAATGTGCTCTTGGAGATCTCAAATCTGTCCCAAGAATTTAGATTACACAAGGCCACAAAATTTGATCACCGAGCTTGGCCCTTTACACCAAAAGGTGGCTTCTTGAAACCAGAAATGGCATGGAAATGGCTCCCGCACCTTACAACCACCAAGTCAGCAACTCTCCCACTCAAAACAGAAACCATAACTCAGAAATGGCTGGACTTTCAACCTCCCAAGGTTAGAGCACACTCATACAAGGAACTTTTGTGAAGAAGTCAAGAGAAATAGTGGTCTCTTGGAGCTTTAATGGAGGGGAGAAGGTGGGGGAAGGTGGCTGCCACCTAAGAGCTCAGTAATCTCACGAAGAGGGTGAAGAAAACTGACCTAGGGTTTTGTGCCCTAGGTATTTATAGTAGGCTTAAGTTTAAACCATTTGTATTAGAGCTAATAGTTACGCTTATCATTTTAATCTCAAACTTCATATTCTGAATGAACCTAGCTATTTTTCTAAGATTTTTCATATTTTTATTATAAGTTTTCGCAACACTTTTTCGATACGCATTTTCACACAGTCAGTATTAGTTATGACATCAGTTCTCATTATTTCGTCTTCAAACTTGTTATTCTTGACCTAAATATTATTATAGGAATATTCATATACTTATTATAATTTTCTGGGATAATCATCGGTACACACTTATACCGTGGAGCAGAACCGGTTCATTCAAGTCTTTTAATAAGCGACTTTCGATATTATTAGGCACTTACTATAATTATTTAAGTCTTTTAATAATTATTTAAGGTCAATTATGGAATCCTTTCCTAAACTCATAATTAATTATTTAAATTCCTAATTTAACGGTGTGGGTTCTTACAAAAACCTTTCTTGAGAACTCTCCAATTTTGGAAGTAATCAAGGAAAGAAAATGGAAAACACCGATAACATTTGCAGCACCCAACTCTAGTTTAATTCTAAAGGATTTTTGTGCAAATGTGGATAGAGAAAAGGTTGACAACACTAGAGTGAGCTGGGTGAGAGGGAAAATAGTATCCTTTGATGAAAAGGATATTGAAAGCTTCCTGAATACTTCCTATGATGAATTTTATGCTTGCCAGTTTATAACCAGGTACAACAAGCTTCAACCCACCACCAGTAATAGCCTATACAGAGAAGATATGCCTGATGTAGCTGAGACAGTCAAGCAAGGAATCACTGGTTTATACTCTGCTTGGAAGCCAAAAGTAAGACTAGATATTGTCCTTGAAAAGATGGAAAAATATGACTTGAATAGTGAAGCTGCATGGCACCAGTTTAACAATTCCATAGTTATGCCATCCACTAACCTCACTGATGTGAATGTGGAGAGAGCCACATTGCTCTAGATGTTGATAAGGGACAAGAACCTCAATATATCTAGGATCCTATCTGATAGGATTCTCCACATCATCACAGCTGGTAGAGGAGATACTAGACTGGCTCACTCCTCTTTGATCACACATCTTTTTATCCAAGCAGGATATGAGATACCACCAGAGGAAGCCATGGATGTGAAGGTGGCTCCAATTATGACTTACAAGACTTACAAAGACGTATTTCTTGAAGCAAAGAACATGCAGATTCTCAGAGCTGCAGACTTCCACCAACTTCTTTGCTCACCAGGAGCCCACATATGTGGCCACGTGAGCTCTATGGCCCACACCCAGAGCACATCCATCCTTCTTCTGTACCCTCTTTATCCGCACCCTCGTCTACACCACAGAAAGCACCACCACAACCACTTTATGCATATGCTCCCATCATCCAGCACA
The DNA here is from genome assembly GCA_032173675.1 of Gastrolobium villosum. Lineage (NCBI taxonomy): Eukaryota > Viridiplantae > Streptophyta > Magnoliopsida > Fabales > Fabaceae > Gastrolobium > Gastrolobium villosum. The sequence goes on along the minus strand of JAVKPL010015335.1, from coordinate 61,719 downwards.
TGCAGGGACAGCTCGACATATTGACTATCCGGGGAGATTATTGGACGTGCATGCTGGAGGAGTTGATACTTCTGGATACATACCACACTTTATACCAGTACCAGCACGAGAGGAGCACATTGAGCCCATAGTTTTTACTGATCCAGCAGCTAAGCATCCGGAGACAACACAGGCTAGTGGAGGAGACACCATAGATGATGCATGGCTTGATGATTGATTTCACTACACCACCATTTATCTTTTGTTTCTATTTTATATTATGATGTTTTTATCTCTATTTTTATTTCGAGATAGCCTGGATTTTATTATGCTCCTGATACATCTGGTTATTTTTCTTCTGATCTGATGTTAACAAGTGTGTGTGTGTGTGTGTTCCGATTATGCAAAAGTTTTATTCTTCGACTATTTTAGCTTTATTATTGGGGACAAAAAATTTCTAAATCTGGGAATTGAGCGCATCATATGCGATAATGAGGAATCACATAGAGAAGACGTCTAACAGAAAACTTTTTGATTCAGGGCAGATATCCTAACTTATCGTCTCAAAATATTTTTTGTTAATTGTTTTTAGTTTAGTTATTTCTAGTAGCTCTGAAAGGTATGCCTAGATGTTTATGAGCTACTCAATCAATAAGTTGATCAAACCTTAGAGAGCATATGTGATATTTTGTGGGAACTCACATTGAATAACTATCATTATATCGCATTGGGATTTTCTGGGTTATGATTTCTCGTTTGATTGATTTTCTTGTTGAGAAATGTTAAACAATGCTTGATATAAAAATTAGATTCTAACTTAATTCCTTAGCCTTTGAGGTTTGAGCCTATACAGTGAATTTTTTTTTGAGACCTCATTGTAGTGGTACTCTAGAATTTGATTTGTTTCTCTGTGATGCATGCATAGCATGAATTGAAATGATAAAGACACTTTTGTTCTCATTAACCACTTGGCCAAATAGCCCACTGAAAAGAAAAAAATTTCCATTGCTAGCCCCTTTGAGCCTTAGACTGATATTTCTTGATAAATTTTCCTATAAATTACTTAGCTTATATTCCTGTTGACTCACCCTTGAATGAGATTGAAATACCGATCAAGGAAAATTCAAAATGAAGTTCTCCATTGAAAGTTAAGAGATAAAAAAGGAAAAGATTACCTTAAAGGAAAAAGAAATCTGTCTAAAAAAAGGATTTGCAAAGAAAAGGAAAGAGATTTTATGCTCTAAATTATTAACAAGAAGAAAGAGAAATGTGGTGAAAAGGGAATAAAAACCAGGCATTGAAAAGAATAAGTAATTAAATCATTGTTTGAGAAGTTGACTAAGCCTTGAATTGAAGTATATATGTTTCAATCTCACACAATACAATTAGCTACTTTCCACATATTCCTACCCTTAAAGCAGGCCACGTTATAACCCTGAAAATACATTTTGATCGATTTTTGCATGTTATCTATGTTCCTTGTCTTTAGGAACTTGAGAATAAACTCAAACCTATGGTAGTATTATCACACTGATGGATTGAGCAATTATACCCCAAATACTTGAGTGATGAGTGTATTGCATATCTTAGTAAGAGGTATTTAATTTAGAATCTAGATTTTTTTACTGAAAGGTTTTGTTTGAAATTCTCAACATTGAAGGTCAGTCATGCTTAGCATAATAACCCTGAAATTATTCAAAGTAATGTTATGCCGAAGCTACATGTATTCTTCTTATAGATTTAATCCATGCTCCCTTTTATTTGATCTTGTTTATTACTGGAGGCAACAATGTCTAAATCTGGGAATTGTTTGATATGCCTCCGTCATATAGAGCTTTCTAGACTAAAAAAAATAAGGATTTGATATTAATTGGGCAATAAATGTTATTATTTATTAGAAATATTGATGATCCACACTCAAGCACACTCTCACTGGAATTATGTGTTTTGTATAAGAAAAATACATGAAAGAAGATAAATTCACATAAGAGAATTAACAAATAGCCCATCCGCGCAAATGGATCCAGTCATACTAGGAATGCTGGAAAATTTCCCGACTCACTGCCCATCCTCGCGAATCGCGCTGTAATGGCGCGGATCGCACGGATGCCACGTGCATTACTTAAATGACGTGGACTTTTAATTAGAGGAGGATTCCTTCAAAGATTTGAGAGATATTTGGACAGATCCAGAATAGAGATATAAGAAAGAGAGTGCAAACCCTCATTGGGCATCTTTTGGATGAGGAATTTGGGAGAATTCAAGAAACTGAGAAAATTGTGGAGACTCAAGCTGGAGATCATAATTTCAGAGAATTGGAAGATTGAAGATAATTGATCTTTCTTCTTCTTCTTCTTCTTTTCATCTCAATGATTTTTTTTTTATTTCTTTAACTTGTTTAAGCCAACTATGTCTGACTAGTTTTCTTTTAGTAGTTAGGGTCATGAATCTGATATGAACCCTTTATAATATTTGAATTATTTTTATAATTATTTTAATTCAATCAGTTTTAATTTACCTTGAATGGAATTTCTATATCCCTATTAGACTTGATCAATCTTATAGGGTTTTGAAGGTTAGAACTCACAATAGACATATTTGGGTTTCAGTTATAACTAAGATAAAATAACAATTTATGCATGATCTAGACTTAGACTTGTATGAATTGCAGATTTCTTAAACAGTTAATAAATTGACTAGAGCAATTTCGTAAAAGCATTAGTGAATGGAGCTTAATACAATGTAATTTCATTAATTTTATTTTATAGATTGTTTAAAATATGATAAAATAGGAGGATGAAATAAAATGAAATAAATTTATTATTTGTCAATTTTCTCGCCATTGCTTTCAAGTCCTAAATAATAGAATAAAAACTTTATTCAATTCTTTCAATCATTCATGAAATCTCCAACAAAGGATATGATAATTTTATTTAGTTTCATGGTTTATGAAATTACTCTGGGAGTTGAGAAAGCGAGCTTAGAAATGTAGCATTCTCATGCTTGATACAAACTATATATATATATATATATATATGTTATGATCTGATAGATCGATCTGTCCAATCAGAGATTGATATGTTAATACAGGATCTATTTGCCCTTTCTCAGGCACTTATAGGAGAGGTACCTTAAAGATAAGCGGATCACTATGCACTATAATATAATGACATAGTCAAGGCATGGGGTGTGTGTACAGTGACAAGCTAAAAGAGAGGGTTTTCAGTGTGTGTACCTCATTGGTTTAACCCCTTATTTATAGATGGGTTACCAGATAAAAGTGTACTTCTGGGCCTCTCAGAAATATTGGGGGCCTAAGTCCAACTGCTTAGCTATTTGGATAAGATCGTCATTAATAGAAGATTCCCTTCCTGTTTGTGTTGTCCTTTATTGGACCTTCTAGAATATAGCCCTTTGTCAGGTCCATAATAGTCGCCCCTCAGCCAGGCTACCTGGATGTCCGGGTTACCGGGGTGAATTGTCTTGCCTTTTGCTTTAGGTTTTCTGCTGAGCTGAGAGCGTTTGAGTTTTTGTAAACTTTTTGCATACATGTTCCTTACATCTTAGGCTTTTAAACCGGGTTCCTCAATGCCCTTTATCTCGGCGGGTTGATTATAAACTATTGAAAACATTTCACGTATTCCTATACCGAGTTTGGGATGAGCTTGAGTGGTTAGGATCCAACTGGCGAGTTGCCCCCAATCATCATTCCTTATGCATACATCCTGAGCTTGTAGCTTTCTTCTGGAACCGGGAATGATTTTCCCTAGTCAACTATGTGGGCGGGTTATGCATGAACCCGACAATATATTCTGCATGTGTAATTGGGTAACAAATGTGCTTGAGTAGTTGGGATCCAACTGGCGAGTTGCCCCCAAGCATCATTCGTGTAACCCGGCTAAGAGTTGTCGTATACTTGCATGGAATAACAGTAATCTCTGCATTTGAATTTGCTTTGCATGTTTTATTCAAGTTAGCAGTTGAATTCTTGCTTTGACTTGGCATCTTCATTGAAGCAATTTTCTTTGTGTTGGAACTTTCCTTGGCCGACTTAATTGGGTCAGCGATTGTAGTTATTATCTCTATCATCCTTTCAGCCAGTTTTTGTTAACCGAGTATTGAATATATATTTTCCGTATTTCTCCCTCAACCTTTTTTGGCTGAGGTGGTGCTTTGGTGAGGCGGTGTTTGCATTCTTTCAACATCGAGCTCGGCTTCTCCTTATGAGGCTTTCGCTTTGAGCCCAACTTCTTGCATTGTGGCTTTATTGATTTAGATTTAGCTTTTCAGCATTAACTGAACAAAATGACCTACCAAGGTCTTTCATGCGGATTCAGCTTTTTACTTTTAACCCAATCTTCTTAATTAGGTTTTCAATTGAGGAGTCATGGTGACTTGATCAAGGTCGTACCCATCTGCCCCTTATTTTTCAAGCCTGATTTCATTTATCACAGCTTGTACACATGTTTATTTTGACAACATTTAGGATTCAGAAGCGTCCTTCAGTTTTCTTATAACTCGGCTAGAAGCCACAGTCCTGCAGTGTGTTTTTTATTTTTAGCCCATTTTCTATCCAGGTTCTTGCACGTTGCTAGACGTAATTCTCCAATACCTTGGCTTTATAATATTCAACTCGGCTTCTTGCTAGAGTGTCATTTTTTTGACTTTGGCTTATTTTGACTTTCCCATGCGTTATAGGCTTTGAATTTTTGGAACGGAAAATGGTACTTCATTGCCCCTTATCTCGGTGGGTTGAGCTTGAACCTGGCAAGATACTGCGTACATTCCATATAAACAGGTGATGAATGAGCTTGAGTTGTTCAGATCAAACTGGCGAGTTGCCCCCAAGCGCATCATCCTTGTAACTCGGCTTAACATCGTTGTGTCAAGGTGTCCATTTCTTGGATCCTAGATGTGAGTTTTTAGTTATCCTTATCAACTTTCTTGTCAGTAATAGCGGACTGGGGTGTGATCCTTTTTTCCAGGACCACATCTCTCCAAACCAATCTTCATTTTCTCCCGGATTGGGGTGTGATCCCTTTTCTAGGATCTCATCTCTCCAAGACCGTCTCCACTTTATCCTGGATTGGGGTGTGATCCTTTTTCCAGGACCATATCTCTCCAGATCCGGTAGTCTGGGTGTCCAGGGCGCATATCTGATAAGTATAGTTGGGTTGTTGTGCATTGCTCTTGATCGCATTTTGTGAATGTTTTATTCTCAGTGCCTAGAAGTCGACCATGTTCATGGTCCGAGCCTTGTTTAACCTTTGTTCTGTGATATATGGCTTCAACTATCTTGTCATGTTAAATTCTTACTTTAGACATCCTCCTTTGCTTTCCTACCCGGTAGTGTGGGTGTCCAAAGCAAAGTCTGTTGAACCATAATCTTGTTGGTCAAACTCCCGTGACCAAGGTCTCTATTGGAAGTAGGAAATTTTTTCCCTTTGACCTTTTTGCCAAAGTTTTATTTATTCATTGATCCATGTTTTGAATCCATGGATTCTTGTCGATAAGTGTTTCAGATTTATTCTTTCTTATTTTGTTCTTTCTTCGGTGCCGGGCTTCATGAGCCGGGTACCGTGTATGCTATTTCAACATTCCTCCCTCAAACTTTTTGGCCGAGGTACGTAGCTCGGACTAGTTGACCAATCTTTTTGACTGTCTTACCGAGATCTTGAAGTATAAAGATTGTTGTTTTTCTCTTTTAATTTTGGTTGCATTCCTGCACTTGCCCCCAGTTCGACAGTCGAGAAATCTGGGTTGTCGGGATGTATTACTTTAATCCAAGCTGAGTATGTCGGAATACCGACTTTGCCTTTGAAATTTCTTTTTTCTGTTTTGGCGATCTTTGAGCCCCTTTTAACTGATATTGTCGGGCTTTGCTCCTGATTCTTTGCATGTTTTGTTTGCAGAGTTGAATTTATCCTTGCTATAATTAGCTCAGTTTTATATACTGTAGCTTTATTTATTTGAGCTTGGCTTTGCCAGAATCTCGTTGTGATATCGTCTTCTGTTTCAACCCGGCTGTGCATACCGTATTTTTCACAGATTTTAACTTGAACAGAATCATTCACCTTTTCGAGTCTGGCTTGCATTGCCGTGACGTTCAGATAGAATAGGGTGAGGCTCTGGCTTTCATCCATTTCATGTTTTTGGACGAATTTGCCTTTTTACTCGCATCTTGAGTTTTATGCCTCCCTGATAACTTAGATATGTTTTTCTAAGTATTCGAGGTTCATCAGATTCCAGAGTTGCCTGAAGTATTCGTTAAATACTTCTAAGGACTTAACATTATCTTGATTTTGATAAACAAGCTTGTATCCTTGTTATCTAGGTTTGTAACTTAGTCAATTTTCTAAGAATATCAAACCTTATTCGAGTTTTTCCTCATCCTATAACACCTCGCAATTTTAAATTAAATAATTAAAGTATTAAGTGAGTAATCAAGTGATGGATTAGCGAAAATCCCAAAGGATAGGCCAAAATACAAAGAAAGGGCAAAACGGTAATTAGCCAACACGCAACCCTAGGAAGATGAAAATTGAGCAGAAGGTCTCAGATGATAAAAATAAGCCTGAAAATGGATTCAGAACGGAAAATTGAGTGGATAGGCAAGTTTCAGAAAAATCAGTGAATTGTGTTTTTCGCAGGTAAAAATACCTCAGTCAGATTGCACCGTAAAACGTGCCAGTGGAATTTTGAGCTTTAGGTTTCAAATATGAATTTTAAATGGTCCATAGAAATAAGAAATATGATTCCTGATAATAATTGATGAATTTAAGTCCGTTTATGGAAGCGTGCCAACGGCGCGCGCTGTAGCTTAAAACAGTGTTTTATCCGAATAACCGGAAAGCTCCGGATTTATCTGAGTGAGTATCATTAAAGGAGTTTAGTTAATATTAAAAATTAGAATTTCTAAATAGGTTTTAAATTTGTGGACGTTTAGTGAGATCGGAGGGAAATTCGGATGAGTTTTAAATCGCGTAGGACTCGTTTCCACTTAAAGTCAACTAAAATACCAAGGTCACTATTCATCACCCCTCACCTTTCCCTTTCTCTCTCCTGGCAGCGCACATGAACAGCCCCTCCCCTCCATTTTTTGTGAAAATTTTCCTTTGGCCATAACTTAGCCACTTCTCCACCGAATTCAACGATTCTTGTCTTGAATCTTGATGGAAAACACCTCCTGAACACATTGGTACCACTTTCAAGTTTTGAAATCGCGCGTGGGAGGAGATCCAGCCCCATTTCAGTTGCAGTTTTGAGAAGGTTTTTGATGTTCATGAAGCTTTTTCATGCTCCAATGGTGGAGTATGCTTAGGAGAAGCCATATACCGTGCATTTGGGTGAGTTATTTCAACATTTCATTGGTTGAATTTTGAGTTTTGATTATTGACCCTAAAGAGGGATTTTGTGATATGTGGTGTTAGAGAGCTCAAATGGAAAATGTCTATTAGATGATAATGTCTTAGAATGATGCATTAATGCTAGAAATGGAATGAAAATTTTAAGCGAAAAATGATGAATTTTAACTTAGGAAAATTTGAAGCCATGAAGTGGATTTTTGAATTTTATGTTGATGTGTTGTATGGTGAATTGTAGTGTGATTATATGATGATATGAAGTTATTATGTGAGGTGTGGATCATAGGAAGTGAGTGAAAAATCCTTGATTGGGTTATATATGGAATTCGGCCAAGGAGGCAAAATGTGAAGAAATGATGCTTTGGGAAATTTTAGTGATGTGTTGTGTGTTGAAAAGGTAATTAGTAGGGTTGTGTGGTGATTGGCATGTGGGAGGATCAATACAAAAATAATAAGTAGTGAAATTGGCCTAATGTGCCTAAAGTGAAATATTTCGCAAAACATTGCGTAAAAGTCGTAAAACAGAAAAATGGCGATTGAACTAGCCTTTGGGTAACCTAAGTGAGTGTAATAAAATGAGAAAGAAAATTTAGAAAAATAAATTCTAAAAATAAACTGTTATGGCCGAACCCTCCTAGTGGTGAGGTGAAATCTGACGTTTTCGCGTTTTGACGTATTTTGACTGAAACTGACGGCTATACATGGTTGTATAGGTTGCCGTACGTGGAATTAAACCTGGAACAGTGAAACATTGGATTGTCCTTGGTCCTGGACCAAGTGGATTGAGGTAAGTGATGTGATTTACACATGTTATTTATAAATTCATGAGTGGTTTAAAGTTCTAAGTGTGTGGAATTGTCCTCTGTGTAGGCATTCCCTGTATATCATGTTGTACGTGGAGTTTCTGCGTAGCTCAGTTGACGGATAAAAAAAAGGTAACCTCTTGGTACTGGGGCTTGTTCCCCTTTTGTGTTCCACCTTGCTAGTTGATGGCAATGGTAGGAAGTGTGTATGAGTAGTGTAGAACAGCATGAGCATGCATATGCATTATCACAGTGGGTACTTATGTACCAGATCTCTGGCCAGTATATATTTTTAGCCTTCGGGCAAGTTTTTCCGGACTTCCACTGGATAGGTCTCTGAGAGGGAGTTCCAGTTGACCCAGGGTCGTGGTGTGTTATCCGGATAGGAGCACACTAGGTTGTCTCGGGTGTATATGGTTGGAAGGGGTACCTTGGTGGGTTGTTCTATGAACACGCCAGGGGTAGTACCCATAGGTGTATAGCCGAGGACATGGCGTGGTATTGGTAGCTACCATCCCGCATGTCGTAGTTGTTTCTGATATTTCCTCCTTTCTCTAAACCCCTTGCTTTATCCCGTTTTATAACAGTGATGTTGTTTTATATTATTGATATACATCGAAGTGAACCATTGGGCGGAGTTTCCTCCAGAACCTCTTGGTTACTGAGATATATCCGTATATCTCACCCCGTCTCGGGGCATTATTTAAGGATGTACCAGTGGACATGGAGCAACGGGCAAGAATCCTGCATGATGATGAGTAGAGTAGTGATGCATATTTTGCTTCAGTGTGTTATATTTGTCATTTTAGTTATGAATTCATTTGTTAAGTAAAGTTGTAATATGTGGATTATTGTAAATTGATGTTAAAGTGTAAGTGTAATTGTAGTTCAGTATTGTAAATATACCATGGATGTATGCTTATTATGATGGAAGGACTTTAGGCCTATTTTAGAGTTATGATTATCTGTATGATGATTTATGCATGAAATTGAAGGTTGGTGATTGAAACTATAAAAGATTTGAAAGTGAACTGTTTATGTTTTAAGTGTAAATTAGATTGGGTTGTAAGTGCCCCAAAACGTTGTTGGTCCTTGTGTGTGCCACCCATTAGATTTTGCTGGATTTCAGGTATAATTGTAGTGTTAAACAGCTTCTGCAAAATTGGGGGTTTTAGGAAATACAAAGGAAACTCTAGCGGATTTTCTGTAGAATTGGCAGTTTTTGGGTGAACTTCGGGAGAGCATATCTCTCTCCATAATGGTCCGATTGGGACATGCCATACGCCATTTTGAAGCTTAATATGTCCCCTACGTTGTGTCAAATTTCTAGAATCATTGGTGGTGTGCGCAGCCCATGGTGGCTGATGGCACAATCTGCCCTGTTCTGGCCTGTACCTGTGGGCAGATTTGGGTCTGTGTTAGGAAATTAATTCCCGCTTCGTTACTTGGTCAGATTAAGCATACGATATATCAAATCGAAGATTGAGGTGTCTAGTTTATGGTGTAAAAGTTTGAGAGGCAGTGTCCTTGTGGTTAGGTGCAGAATATTCGGTGAGTATTGGAGGTTTTGGGTTGTTTTGGAGTTGGTGGGCAATGTTGTTTGTTCAACTTCAATCGGCGATAACCGGAGCTAATGAGCTCAGAATCGAGTGTGTGATAGCTTTTTAGAAAGGTAATTGAATAAGGAAAAATGATGACCTAAATTCTAGGTTTGGATTTTTGTTTTGTGTTCGCAGAAAAATTAATTAGTGAATCTTGTTAAGTTGGTAAAAACGTAAAAGTGAGGAATTGGCTAAGTGGGTTTATGGGAACCCCTTAGTGTCTTATATGTAGTAAAATAAAGTGTATAAATAGTTTAAGTAAGTCTTCCGCTAGTGTTTCTATTACGATCACAACTTTTAATTATTACGCATTTTATACTTTAACTGTTCGCGTAATAATCGGAAAAAGTTTATTCGCATTTTTATAAATGAATTGCTGTGATTGTAACTGCGCTTAATATCATAATTAATGTTAACAATACCGGTGTACAACGGGCTGTTACACATCCGAGGCAGGTTATTTTTACAACTCGAATAAATTCTTATTTTCGCAACTCGTGCATTTTACGAGTTCCGGTATATTGACCTGACCGATGTCAAAGCATTATACAGATTCCGTTTTTTATCACTCTCTGTGACGCATGTTTGTTTTAACTTAAACATTTCATTAAGTCAGCATTGATGAAGGTGATCATTGTCGCCTTCAATCATGACCTGGGTTTCGTAACCCGGTACCATCCAAGGTAAAGGCAATATTGTCACATGTCTCACTTGGGTCTTTCGACCTTAGTACGAAGCATTTCGACTTGATCAGAGTCAGCATGATAAATTGCGCTTGTATCTCAGATTTATGTTTGATGCATCAGAAAAACAAGGATCCATATTTACGAACGTATCTACTTGTTCCTTCGGTTTCCTTTAACTCGGATTTGTACGCCGTGGTTTCGTAATATTCAACTCGGCTTCTTGCCTTTAGTTTCAATTTCAAAGGCGTCATGATGAATTGATTAGTGTCACTTCAACATGCCCTCTTGAATCTTAGTGCAGCTTGGATTACGGAAGCGTCCTCCCGCTTTCCCTGAACCAGGTTTGATGTCGCATGCATGCATTATTCTTATATTTGAACACGGATTGGATCCGTCTTCCAGTTTATATCCTGGATTTATATTTATCCCGGATTGGATTTTGCCATATCCGTCTTCATTTTATTTTCGGTTTGTATCTCGGATCTCTATTTCTATCCCGGATTGGATCTTGCAATATCTGTCTTCATTTTATTTCCGATTTGTATCTCGAATCTTTATTTTTATCTCGGATTGGATCTCGCCATATCCGTCTTCACTTGGGTTGGATTGGATCTCGCCATATCCATCTCCATTTTACCTCCAATTTGCATATTGGATCTTTCGTTTATTAACCATTTATATCCCGGAGGGCCAGTTTTTATCTCGAATTTAAGTGCAATCCTATCGTAAGGATTGCAATCTGTTTTCATATTTACATTTCTGATTGGGGTGTGATCTTTTTGCTAAGATCAAATCTCTCCAATCTTGTCTTCATTCTTTATCCCGAATTTAGTGTCCGAAGCTTTCAGAACTTGGCTACATGGCCAGTTTGCTTAATTGTTGAAGGCTATAACCTGACTGTTGTTTCTTTGCTAGAACATCTCAAGGAGGAATGAATTTGTTGGATCATCATTTTATGATATATATATATATATATATATATATTGGCAAATATCATTTTATGATATTTTATACATGAGGCATGTTGTCTGCCCGAATTTCCTTTAGATGTCTTTTAATTATGGAGATAATACACTTGCAAATGGGCTTCGCCCATTAATTGTTAGTGTGCTCATATCATTATCACAAATCAATATTTCAGATATGCTGATAAAAATTTAGATGTTGACTATCTGACGTTGGTGCAAGTTTCTGATCACTTGGCCTATAATTTCCTATTGGTCAACTTTATATTTGCTAGCCATCACATTTGTTTGAGTGCTAGGTGGTTGGCCTTGCAGATGCCGAGGCCCTTGGTCGGTTTCTTTCTCAATTTATATTTTGAGTATTTGAACTCGACTCTATGGTTGAGTTGCTTTATTTCTTTTTCTTCTTCAACTTTTATCGCGGATTGGATCTCGCCATATCCGTCTTCAGCTTTTATGATGGATTGGTTCCATTTAATATACCATTTCTATCCCGGAGGGCTGGTCTTCATTCTGAGTTGGCTTCTTTTGTCGAAGCCTTATATTGAAGGAAACGTATTTTGTCTCTTTAAATTGCATTACTGCTTCTTCTTGCATGGATTTTTAATTTGGGCCCCACTTCTTTTGCGGTGCCATTTGAGCTGAACCCGACTTCATATGTCGTGGTCTTTTAATTGGAGTTGGCTCTCTTCTTAATCCTCGGCGGGGGGCAGTATTCTCATTTTTTGTCGAGCCCGATTTCTCGTGCCTTGGATCTTGGTCGTATCGAATTTAATTGAGCATATACAATAAAGCTCCATGCTCCTTTGTCATGATAATATTCAAAATATCTGCCGACTGCTTCTATCGACATATACCTGCATAATAATGTTGACCAACTTTCAAAATTATACATCTCACATATCAATTCTTATGGAAATTTCACATCATATGATAATAATTTCTGGGATATAAAAGTAAGGAAAAAAATGCTTCCTTATTACTCTGTAACCAATCCTGCTTGCAATAGAGGACGGTTCCTGTGGTGGGAGTAACATAAACCAACTCGGATCTTTTTAATTTGGGTCCATTGGCATGGTTCCAGCATGTTATTCTTGATCTCGACTTTGGTTATGATGTTGAACTGTCATATTTATTGAAGCCTGGTCCCGGCTTTGGTAATGACTTGACCGAGATGCTTATTATTGAATGTTATTCAATCCAACTCCTCTGTATTCTATATATCAATTACCCATCTTTGGGAAAATTGTTAGTGGTTTCCCATCAATAAAATTATCTACTTGAGTAGATCGTGCCGGTATAATATCTCAACAATTGAAAATGAATAAGAGAAAATATCTCATTAACTGACTTGTATTTCCGAAGCCAGTATTCCATGAGCTTTTTTGACAACGGTATTGCCACTTTTGGTGCTACCATGAAGCACTTTGATTTATTGTATTTGCTTACAAGAAGGCAAATTCAATTGCAATCACAAGGACACCAGGTCCCGCAAGCAATGGTTCAACAATATATAATGTTTAAGCAATGTCTCTCAACTTGAGATGCAACAATAATAATATATATTGTAAACCGATGTTAGAAAATGCCACGTGTGTGTGTATATATATATATATATATATATATATATTAAAGACTGTATTAAATACATTATGTCAATCAAGATAAATCTTTGATTTGTCCACAAGTTACTCACAAAGCATTCAATTTAGTCAAGTTTTGATCAAAGGCTGTATTAAATACATTATGCCAATCAAGGCAAATCTTTGATTTGTCCACATATTACTCCCAAAGCATTCAATTTAATAGGATTTAATCAAAGGTTGTATTAAATACATTATGCCAATCAAGACAATTTTTTGATCAATTTTATCAGATATCGATATAAAATATTAAAAAGGTGAATCCTTTTATCAGATATCGATATGAAATATTATAAAGGTAGATCCTTTTTTTCCTTTTTCATGTAAATTTAGAATTTAAAAGGAAGAAGACTTAGCTTTGCTCTATGCTTGATTTTCCCTTTCTTTTTAACCTTGATCTCGGCCACGATCTCGTATGGGTCTCAGCCACCATTTCGATGACAGTGGTGGTCACTAACTTGATCTCGGTTTCATCATGCTCGTTGAGATTGACTTTCATATCTCGGATTACGAACTCTGGTCCACCTTAAGCTGTTAATGAGCTTCATTTTTGTCTTTTGCGTCCATCGTATTAGGATTTGTTTAGTCGGCGGCTTTTACGCCTTTACCATATTTGGGTGGGAATCGAAGTTTATCTTCCCCACAGACGGCGCCAATGTTACGATTTGATAGATAGATCTGTCCAATCAGAGATTGGTATGTTAATATAGGATCTGATTGCCTTCTCTCAGGTACCTATAGGAGAGGTACCCTAAAGATAAGCGGATCACTGTGCATTATAATATAATGACATAGTCAAGGCGTGAGGTGTGTGCACAGTGACAAGCTAAGAGAGAGGGTTTTGAGTGTATGTACCTCATTGGTTTAACCCCTTATTTATGATGGGTTAACAGATAGAAGTGTACATTTGGGCCTCTCAGGAATATTGGGGACCCAAGTCCAACTGCTTAGCTGTCTGGATAGGATCGTCATTAATAGAAGATTCTCTTCCTGTTTGTGTTGTCCTTTATTGGACCTTCTAGAATATAGGCCTTTGTCAGGTCCATAACAATATATATATATAGGGAAAAGTATTTCTCTAGTCACCGAAGATAAAGTTATATTCAGTGAGCTCAAAACGATGTTGTTTTGGGTTATAAGATTAAAAAATTATAATTATAAAGACTAATATAACCCTGCAATATATTAAAAACACCTTAATTTCCGCCCTAAAACGACGTTGTTTTGAGCTCACTGAAGATAACTTTATCTCCGATGAGTGGAGAAATTCTTTACCCATATATATATATGGTCAATATTGATTTTTAAAAAATAACATATCTATATTTTATTCTTGTTCATTCTACCAAATTTTCTCCTATTTTTAAAGTTTCTTTAACTAAATAAATTTCTAAAATATTTTTTAAAAAAATAATGCTAACCAAATATATTTTTAAATCTATCCCAAAAAATATTTGTCGTCATAGTATATTTAAAATGATAAGCTATTATATTTTTTTCATTCCAATTTTACATATTTATCTCCACAAATCTCAACAACTCCCTCACTCTCCCACCATGTTCATCGTAATTTGTTTGTTAAGATAAGGAGCAAAATAAGTAAAATAAGGGTTTCATGTTTAAAATTTTAAAAGACATAAGTTATGTCATTTTAGAAGAGAGATAGACACAAAAAATGAAAATTATGGGAGAAAAGGAGAGTGATTTCTTTTAATTTAAATTTAAAGTAAAAAAATAATTTTTTATGTCTATCTCTCTCTTAAAATGACAAACACTTTTCCCATAAAATAAAGAAAAAATATTTATTCTTTTAAAAAATAATTATTTTAGTTATACTTATTTTATTTTATTTAATACTTTAATAAAAACACCTCAGCCTCACCAATTTTATCTTATTTTTTCAAAAAAATACCTCTCACACTCTTTATTATGTAACCATTTTTTAATGATAAAATACCATAATTTTGATTAAAATAATATAATTTTATGTTCTTTGAAAACAATATTTTTTTCATAAAATAAACATAAAAAGAAATAAAAATAACATCTTATTTCATCAATTCCAAAATTACGTCAAAGACTTGAGGTGTAAATAGGTTAGGTTTTTTGTGAATAAATTAAAAGTTATCATCTGAAAGGGTCGACAGTGCTCGATGATGATTAGTCTTCGGTTACGGCGGGAGCAGTGGTGGACTCAATAAAGAAAATCTATGTCCGCACATTTAGTGCTGGGGATTTGGGGGCAACGTCCTCGAATTTTTTTTTTTGTAAAGAAAGTTTAAATCAACGCTTAAACCCGCTCATAATCTAATATAAGAATAAATATCATTTTTGGTCCCTAACAAAAAACTCGGTCCCCACTTTAGTCCATTATAAAAAAAATAGTTATCTGGTCCCTATGAAATTCAAAGTGGACCCATTTTGGTCTTTTTGAGGGACTAATGTAGGTCTTTTTTGAATTTTTGAGAGACCATAATTTTAACTAAATTGATCCACTTTAAATACTAAAATGGGGATCATGATTTTTGCTAGGGACTTAAAAGAATATTTACTCCTAATATATATATTGAATCAAGAGACAAATAAAAATCTACAACCAAGAAAAAAAATACAATGCAAAAGTTTATGACCGCACTTGCGGGCATTTGCCCGCAAGTGGGTGGTCCACCAATGGGCGGGGAGATACCTTTGAATTTATTTAAAAAAAAAAAGTAAGTTAGGTTAAATTAATCTTTGAGTTAAATAGGCTAGACCTGACGTGAGTAAAAACCCTTAGGACTAGACTAACCTAGCCTTTAAGCTCGTGTATGCCCAAATTACAATTCTGACATGACTTGTATTTAAATAATAAAAGCTTGGCCCATGCTTGTTATCATGTTTAAGTCTATTAAATATCCAATAATTAAAAACAACTAAAATAATATTATATTTTATTCAAAATTAAAAATAATAATTTTACTTATTTTATTTAAGGGGAAGGTTATAGTTACAATATTTTTTTTTACCTCTTACAACCATATCTTATCACCGTTGATTTCCGTCAATCAACAGTTATCATTTATTGTGAATTAATAATTAATTAATGAGTTTAATTTGCTAAAATGATAACCGTTGATTGGCGGAAATCAACGGTGATAAGATATGATTGTAAGAGGTTGTAAAAAAAAAGATTGTAACTATAACATTGCTCATAAAACATATCTACTTTAAAAAAAAATTAATTAGAAAATAGGTCATAAGCTTTTCTGTACATGTGGGGCATATGTCTACAAATTTTTTTTTACAACCTCTTATAACTATCTCTTATCACCGTTAATTTCCGCCAATCAACAATTATGATTTTTGTAAATTAAATTAATTAATTAATTATCAATTCACAATAAATAATAATCGTTGATTGACAAAAATTAACGGTATTAAAATATGTAAAAAAAATTGTAAATATAACCTACCTCATCTTTTTTTACTTCCTCGATAATTTGTGATTATTTAAAATAATTTTATCTCACCCTTTAAAATAGGGTTTTAAGTTTTTCTTTCCTATACACATTAAAGAGGTGGAGTTCACATGTTTTCTTTTTTTCTTTCTTTTTCATCGTTCCACTCCCTCTTGGAAATTACATTATGCTTATAAAACCCTTAAAAATATCTCGAAATTTATAGTTCACGCTTTACAAAGAGGACAGCTTACAAAAGAGGATTTTGTTCGTCAAATGTGGAGTGTTAGTGTGTGACAACAAACCCTGATAACCTGAATCCGTAGGTTTAGGTTACGATTGGGGATTCCATTTCTGTGATTATGATTTGATGAAAAATTTCATCTGAGTATTATTCTCTCTGTTCATTTTTTTATTTTATTTTTTCTTCTCATCAGAGTCTAAATGTCTGAGACAAAGATGGATGATGCAATGGAAAGTAGTGAAAGACCTATTTTCAGAGATATTAGACGCTATTCCTGTCAATACTGTGGCATGTCCAGGTCTAAGAAGACCCTTATTACCTCTCATATCAATTCTCACCACAAGGTAAATTTTTTATTTCTTTGTTTCATTTTGTTTCTAATTGCTTCTGAAGCTTAGGGGTAAAAAAAAATTATATTAGGGAAGGACTTTGGGTAAGGTGGGGTGATTTTTTTTTTTTTAATTTTGTATTTATTTCTAATTTTGTTTTTTCTGTGCTGAAAGTTTGAATCTTGTTGAAGTAAGGTTATGTTGTTTGATGAATATTTGGATTTTCTGTTGAAATTCAATTGCTGTGTTTTATGATGAGATGTGACGTGACATGATGCTACTCCAATCCTTTGTTTCCTATAATTTAATAAAGGTTTGGTGTCATATTTGTTTAACAATTCAATTCATTTTTGGGTGATATCTAATGATTTGTGAATCCTATCTCCTTTGATATGACTTGTGAATCTTTTCATTTCACATGAACTCTTTTCAATTTTAAAGTATTCCAATCATACCGTGAAGGAAAGTCAAAATTTATATTCATACAAAGGAGAATCATTTGTAAGCATGAATCTATATGTAGTTGTAATAGGCAAGCTTATAGTAGAGAACTGTGAATTGGAGAAACTGGGCTATTTGAATATAATGGTAATGGTTCAATCAATACTCTTTTCTTGATCTTTGGGATGATACGTGTATTTATTAACCAAAAAAAATGAGGGAGGCTGTGAGCTCTTGTTTTAAGAGCATGATGGATTAACCGCCAACTTTTTGTGTCTTTTTGACCTTTATCTCTAAATTAAGTATGATTCAATCGGCTATGTTGTTGATTTATGATGTCTCTTAGGAGGAGGTGGAAAAAGCAGGACTCAAAAGAGATCAGGAATCGGAGGGTATAAAATTGAATACTTGTAAGGAATGTGGTGCTAGTTTCAAAAAACATGCCTACCTATTGCAGCACATGCAAAGCCATTCACTTGAGGTATTTTCTGACAATATAACATGAAAATCCCAATTTTTATTTTTTATTTTTGGTAGTTCCCCAACTTTTTTTTTCTTGCACATTTTAAGTTCTTTGGATAGCCATAATATTGGGACTTCTGAACTTGTTTCAAAGTTATCAAATGCGGATTGCGGCACGTCGCGGTCAATCCCGAAAAATGCTATAGCGGGTTGCAGTTGCGGAAATAGCGGAATAGATATATGATAGAAATAGTGACAAAAAGAAATATTTTTTAAAGGCAGAGATAACAGAAGTGATAGAGAGAGACGTAGATAAACTAAAAAACCCCTAAAAATCTTCTGCTACACATTTAAATTTAGGACAAAATTGACATTTTGTCTTATGATAGCAATATGGTCGTGATTTGACCGCAAATGCGATCGCAATGGAAACCATTGCGCTTCGGTGCGGTGCGGTGCGGTTTCCTGCGGCGAGGCACTGCAACGCCCATACGGCGCGGCTCGCGGCGCAATTAACTACTATGATTTGTTTGATTTAAAACTCATTTCGATAGTGTTCTCCAAGATTTGTTTGTAAGGATGGAGAATTTGTTTGGAGATCAGAATTAGGCATCTCCAACTCCATGTTGTGCCTTGTTATATGCAAAAAAAATCTGTGAAAATCATCTGCCTATGTCTTTATGTTTGATCCAGTCTCTTATACTGTTGATGATATTAGTTTGCTCAAGAAGATTGTTTTCTGTCCAACACATGATGATATTAATTGTTGCATCAATTGAAGATGCATATTTTTGCAGGAAAGTAATTTTTATGATACCAAAATCATAAAATTATGGACGTTAAAAGTGTGAAGCATTGGATCTCAGATAGAGAGCTCCAAAATGCATGAGGCAGAATGGTTTGACTTGATGGATCAGTATCAGGTAGGGAGACCTCTTGAGAAGCTCCATCAAGGATGCCTCAGTCACGCTCTGTTCAAAATGAGGTTGGCAGTTTGTTCACTCACGTCTTGTTGTGAGAGCACATTGATGCTTTTGAATTTATGGTTTTCTAGTTTTTAACACTTTTCTATTGGTTCCAGAGGCCGTATATTTGTACTGTTGATGATTGTCAGGCAAGTTACAGAAGAAAGGACCACTTGACTCGTCATCTTCTACAGCATAAAGGGAAAACTTTTACATGTCCAATTGAGAATTGCAGCTATGATTTTTCTTTCAAGCGAAATATGACAAGACATGTCAAGGAGTTTCATAACAAGAATTCTGCCTCTACAGGTGTTAAAAGTCAGAAGCAATATGTGTGCCCAGAAATTGGCTGTGGCAAGGTTTTCAAATTTGCTTCAAAGCTACAGAAGCATGAAGATTCTCATGGCAAGTTCTTTTAGGAAATTTTATATTAATGAGCTAGTTTTACATGTGATATTCATAATTCGGTCCTTTATTTAGAGTTCTGAAAAGATGTTGAACACAGTTTTGAAGAATGCCTATGTTTTGCAGTTAAGCTGGAGTCAATAGAGGTAGTGTGCTTATATCCTGGTTGCATGAAGCATTTCACTAATGTCCAGTGCCTTAGAGTCCATACTAAATCCTGCCATCAATATGTGACCTGTGAAACTTGTGGGAAAAAACAACTGAAGAAGAACATTAAAAGGCATCTCCGTAAGCATGAAACTGGTAGTTCATCAGAGGTGTTTCATTGTGAAAATAAGGGTTGTAGCAGCACATTCGCAAATGTAAGACATCCCTAGCCTTAAAATTGCTTGATGTACATTTTAACTGAAGAGTGGAAATTTTTTAACAATGGGTGAGATTAGCCCTGTTTGATTACTGTTTCTAAAAACAGTTTTTTAGTTTTCAGAACAAAAAAATAAAAAAACTCGTTTTGTAAGGTCTGTCTTGTAAAAAAAGTTTTAAAAATTGTAACTATTTTTTTGTTTTTAGAATCAAATTTAGAGAACATGTCTGAGTTGTTTTTATTTTCTGTTTTGGATTTTAACTTTCAAAAAAAAAAAAAAAAAAAACGCAGAAAACAACTATTTCCATAATTATTCTACAAAACAGTTTCAAGAACAAAAAAACCAAAACACAATCAAACAGGCCCTAAGCTTTTGCATTTTATTCTCTCCATGTAGTTGCAATTTGAACTTGCTTTTAATTTACCTCTCTTATGGTTATGCATCAACAGAAATCCAATCTTCGTAAGCATGTGAAGGCTGTGCACTTGCAAAACAAACCTTTTATGTGTGGCTTCCCCGATTGTGGCATGAGATTTGCTTATAAGCATGTGAGAGATAACCATGAAAAATCTGGTTCACATGTTTTTACCCTTGTAAGTTCTTTTGCCTTTGTATTCTCTAATGCCTTGTAAAGAATTTATGATATTGTTGCAAACTCAAGAAAAGAGATTCAAAATACTCTGAATATACCTCTTTGTATTGATATTTTCCAGGATTACTTACAAATAACGTGCACTACATCTATTTCTCCATAGTAATGCTATGGATCAATTCTTAATGAAATAACAAATAACTATGAACCCCAGAGATGCCCCTGCATTCTCTTAGAACCTCCTTAACAAATTGACCCCCTTGGTACCCACTACTTCCCTCTTTCCACTACTAATACTCCCCTTGTAACTAACTTCTCAGGAGCTGCATTTGCTAGGTGCTACCTTCATTTCCATGCTCTTCTAACTGCTTTGCTGACTCAGCAGGAAGCACCTCTTTGGTTTGGGCCTTGTTACTATTAAGTCCCCTTCTCCTGCCTTTGTCCCTTACATATACTTTGCTCACTTGGGCCTTACGTAGTTGGGCCTTATCAATACTCCCCCCCACCACAAGTACCTTGTCCTCAAGGTGGAATTCCGGAAATTGTTCCTCCAAGGACACAAAATTTTCCCAGGAATTTTCGAAATCTGGAAGGCCTTGCCACTTGACCAGAACCTGGACATGTCCTTGAGCATTCCTCCTCCAATCCAAAATGTTCTCGGGCCTTACCTTGAGCTCCCATTCTGCTGTCAGCCCTTCAGGCAAAGGCTGCGGATTTGGTACCATTGGATCTACTTTTTTAAGTAAGGACACATGGAAAACCGGATGAATTTTACATCCTTCCGGTAATAGTAAACGATAAGCAGCCGGACCCACTTTCGTTTCTACTGCAAAAGGCCCATAAAAGCGGGGACTCAATTTCTCATTGACCCGTGTAGCTAAAGTTTTTAACCGGTAAGGCTGAATTCTCAAATACACCTTATCACCAACTTCAAATTGAACATCTCTACGTCTTTTATCTGCTTGAGTCTTCATCCTATTCTGAGCCTTCTCTAAAGATGTTTTTAATTCCCCTAGAATCACTTCACGCTCGGCTAACAAGGAGGATACAACGTCCATCTTTAAAAAACTGTTTCCCACCCTTAACAGATGAGGGGAGTCAATGCCATAGAGTGCCTTAAATGGTGTCATCCCAGTTGAGTCTTTGTATGTAGTATTGTACCAAAATTCGGCCCAATGCACCCATCGAGGCCAACTCCGAGGCCTAGGGCCACAAAAACAGCGTAGATATGTTTCCAACCCCCTATTAACTACCTCCGTTTGTCCATTAGATTGGGGATGATAAGCCGTACTGTAATGAAGTTTAGTCCCTGCTGACTTGAACAGTTCAGACCAGAATTTGCTCAAGAAAACCTTGTCTCTATCCGAAACTATCACTAGAGGGAATCCGTGCAAGCGAACAACCTCTTTCACAAACAAGTCAGCCACAGTCGTGGCTGAATACGGGTGGGCTAGCACCATAAAATGTGCATATTTAGTCAACCGATCCACCACTACGAAAATAGTATCCACCCCAAAAGCTCTAGGGAGACCCCCAATAAAATCCATGGAGATTTCTGACCAAACTTGGGTTGGAATGGGCAGAGGCTGTAATAACCCAGCCGGTGAGAGATTCTGGACTTTGTTTTGTTGACAAATGGAACAAGCTTTCACATACTGTTGAATAGCTTTCCTCATGCCCTCCCAATAGACAACGCCCAGCACCTTGTGATAAGTCCGAGAGAAGCCCGAGTGTCCCCCCATATTGGAATCATGAAACTCATGTAACACCAAGGGAATAAATCGAGAGGAGGGAGATAAAACTAACCTGTCCTTGTAAAAAAGTCTCCCTGCTACCAACTTAAAACCCGGATGCGCATCTGCCTTTAGTGTTAGTGCTTGAATGATTCCTCGCAGCTTCTCATCTTGCTGCACTTCAGTATCCACTTCCTCCAATTCAGGCAACTGCATGTGAGAGATAGAAGAATATAACATAGTGCGAGAGAGAGCATCCGCCACTACGTTCTCCTTCCCCGGCTGATATTGAATTTCAAAATCGTAGCCCAATAGCTTAGAAGTCCACTTTTGTTGCTCTTCCCCCAACACATTCTGATCTAACAAGAATTTGAGGCTCTTTTGGTCCGTCTTCACTATGAAATGTCTTCCCAACAAGTACGGTCGCCATTTTTTAACGGCGAAGACTATGGCCATTAACTCCTTTTCGTACACAGATTTAGACAAAGCAGCCTTAGAGAACCCTTGACTAATATAAGCCAAAGGACGACCTTCCTGCATGAGAACCGCTCCTATTCCCAATCCCGAAGCGTCCGTCACCACCGTAAAAGGCTTCGCAAAATCTGGTAAAGCCAACACAGGCATGCTAACCATAGCTTTTTTTAACAGTTGGAAGGCCTCCTCGGCAGCCCGTTCCCATTTGAAGCCGTCTTTTTTAAGGAGTTGAGTCAACGGTTGCGCTATCTTCCCATAATCTTTTACAAACTTACGATAATAGCCCGTGAGGCCTAGGAATCCTCTTAATGACTTCACATTTTGTGGGCTTGGCCAATCCAGCATAGCTTGAATCTTGCTGTGATCAGCATTAACCCCCTCTTGATTGATGATGTGTCCCAAATACTCTATCTTTTGCTGGCCCAATTTGCATTTTTTCTTGTTTACAAAAAGCTTATGCTTTCTCAACGCTGAGAACACAGCTCGAAGATGATCAGTATGCTCCAGGGGGCTCTTACTGTAAATTAGAATGTCATCAAAAAAAACCAATACAAACTTCCGTAAAAAAAGTTTCAGTACCTCATTCATGAGAGCATTGAAGGTGGATGGGGCATTCGTGAGTCCGAACGGCATCACTAAATATTCGTAGTGACCCTCATGCGTCCGGAATGCTGTTTTAGGAATGTCCTCCTCCTTCATCTTAATCTGATGGTACCCGGATTTTAAATCCAGCTTACTGAACCATTTAGCACCTCCCAACTCGTCCAACAATTCTTCCACCGTAGGGATGGGGAATTTGTTAGGCATGGTATTTTTATTTAATGCCCTATAGTCTACGCACACCCTCCAGCTGCCATCTTTTTTTTTACCAAAATCACAGGACTAGCGTACGGGCTAACACTAGTTCTGATGAACCCATCGCTTAACAATTCAGCAACCAATTTTTCAATCTCAGTCTTTTGGTAAAAGGGATACCTGTAAGGGCGACAATTGGGTACTTGGCCTTCAGACTTCAGAACAATAGAGTGATCCCTGGTTCGCGGAGGGGGAATTCCCATCGGTTTCTGGAAGACGTCTTCAAATTCTTGCAGCAGCCCTGCTAATTCCTTCCATTCCCTGGGGAATAGGCTGTCAACAGCCTCTATAGCTTGGATGTTGCCTTCTGGTTCCACATAATAGCCCTGACCTGTTTGTATGAGGGCTTTAGTCATGGACTTCAAGGACGACAGAGTTCTAGATAAGGAAGGGTCCCCCTTAATGACGGTCTCCTTGCCTGGTTCCCCATACTTGAGTGTCATCTCTCTGAAATTTGCCCTTATTTCCCCTAGCTCCTTCAACCAATCCAGCCCCAACACCATGTCAGCACCCCCTAGTGCAAAAAGGAAGAAATCCTGCACAATAGCTTTATTTTGAACCTTGACCGTCACCCCCTTGCATACTCCGCTGCATTCCACCGTGTGTCCGTCTCCCACAATGACTTTGAACGTCCGTGTTCGTTCCACCCGTAACCCTAAACGTTGCACCACCTCCTCCTTCACGAAGTTGCTGGACGCTCCGCAATCGATGAGTACTTCTAACCTTTCTCCTTCGACTTCCCCCCACACCTTCATCGATTGGTTGGAAGTAAGACCCAGCATACTGTGCAAAGCCAACTGTAGTGGCCTCTCCTCTTCTTCGCGAACGGGTGTTGGCTCGGTGTCCGCGTCCTCTTCCGTCGTGGCAGCTTCGTCGCCGTCGTCACTGATCATTAGATGAAGGTGTTTGGACGCGCAACGGTGCTCCGGCGTCCACTTCTCCTCACAATGAAAGCACAGACCCTTCTTCGTCCGATCCGCTGCCTCCGCGTTCGAGATCCGCCTGAATCCGCCGCGGTTGGTCGTAGAACCCACCTGAGACGCCGCACTCGCTTCTCCACGATTTAGGGCATGGGATTTGGTGAAATGGCTGGCTTCAGCCTTTGGAGCGGAATAGGCTTGACTAAAGCCTCCCTTAGATGGTATGGGCCGCCCACTTCCCCTTGTTGGGCTGCTGGTTCGTTTGGGCCCAAAGCAGCCCACTCCTTCTTCAGCCCAAGCCGCATTCCTCTGATCTATTCTCTGGGCCAGCTTCAACATGGACGCGAGATTCAGCCCTGGCGTCATGAGAAGCTCCTGCCTGATGCTCAACCTCAGCCCACTCAGCCAGGCACCCTTCAGCATCTCTTCGTCCACGTAACGCATCGTCCCCACCACCGTTTCGAAGTCGTTCCTGAACTCCTCCACCGTTCCCGTTTGCTTCAACGCGTATAATGGACCGTAGGGGTTGTCCAGTAACTCAGGCTGAAAGCGGCTCAACACCTCTCGCCGGAATTGCCCCCAATTCGCCATCGGTTTGTCCAGCTCCCACCAGCGGTACCAGTTCAACGCTTCTCCTTCCAGAACAAGCATGACGATGGGAACCTTATCCGCTTCCTCCACCTCGTTCACCTGAAAGTACCGCTCCACCTTACTGATCCACGCGTATGCGTTGTCACCGGAGAAATTAGGAACCTCTAACTTCCGGGCCCGATAATCCATATAACCTCCGCCTCTGTGGCTTCCCTGAGAACCTTCAGATCCAGGTCTTCCTCTGTTCTCTGCGTTCGTTTGATGCCTACCGCGAAGCTCCTCAGATCGAAGCTGTTCTATGCCCGCGCTCAGCTCCCTTAATTGTCGAATGATTTCTGCCTGGTTCGCGTCGCTGGCGTCCATTCGGCGTCTCAACTCATCATTCGTTTGTTCACCTCTTCGAACCCGTTCCTCCATGCCATCCATGTTCCTCGTTCTTACCATAACCCAGCTCCCAGTCGGAGCTTTGATACCACTTTGTTGCAAACTCAAGAAAAGAGATTCAAAATACTCTGAATATACCTCTTTGTATTGATATTTTCCAGGATTACTTACAAATAACGTGCACTACATCTATTTCTCCATAGTAATGCTATGGATCAATTCTTAATGAAATAACAAATAACTATGAACCCCAGAGATGCCCCTGCATTCTCTTAGAACCTCCTTAACAAATTGACCCCCTTGGTACCCACTACTTCCCTCTTTCCACTACTAATACTCCCCTTGTAACTAACTTCTCAGGAGCTGCATTTGCTAGGTGCTACCTTCATTTCCATGCTCTTCTAACTGCTTTGCTGACTCAGCAGGAAGCACCTCTTTGGTTTGGGCCTTGTTAGTATTAAGTCCCCTTCTCCTGCCTTTGTCCCTTACATATACTTTGCTCACTTGGGCCTTACGTAGTTGGGCCTTATCAGATATCTTAAGCATTTGCGTGCTATACTCATTGTTGAAATTATGGATGTAAAAAGGAGGAAAAGAAAGACAAAAGACTATCAGTAATATTCTATTATGTATGTTGGTCTGATTATGTGATATGATACAAATGACAAAGCACAATTCTCTATTTATACCAGTACTAGATTCTTAATTCGAACCAAATAAGTAAACAAATCAAGAAATATAATGAACTACGGAAACCACTCTTAAGAGGTCATCTTAACATAATTTAAGTTGTTCTAAGATACAATAATGATATTGTAAGATATTTTCTAGATATTCTAACACCTATTAGACTTGTTCGGTGTAGGGGGATTTTGAAGAAGCTGATGAACAATTAAGGTCAAGAGCAATGGGAGGGAGGAAGAGAAAGTTTCCTACGGTTGACATGTTAGTTAGGAAGAGAGTTGCTCCACCTAGTCAACTGGAGTTGATTATGAAGGGTAGTGAAGAGATGTATTGAGCTTTTCATGCACTTCTCACATTACAGATAGATTGAATGGTTGCCCTTGTTTCCGTTGTGTACTCAGTAGTGTGTGTGTGTGTGTAGGATTAGGACCATAATCTATAGCGTTGGATATTAAACTTCGTTTATTGTGTATAAAATTATATGTTCATAATAGATTCAGCAATAACACTGCACATTTTTTGTCATCTTGTTGGGAAGGGAGCACTGATGTTCTATTTTTATCACTTTTATGTTTGATTCTCTCCCGCCTGCTCCCTTCTTTACCCCTGTTGTCAAGGCCAAATAGAATCTATATTGTTATGAACTTTTCATTAAGATTGGATCTGCTGCTCATTAGATTACTTATTATGAAAAAGAAAAAAAATTTGTGCCCAAGTTGCTGGAATGCTTGCAGTAACAAAAATGTGCTTGGATCGTAATGTATTTTTGATAGCTTAATATCTATGATTCATAAATATGAGTCTCACTTGTATATCTGAGTATTGTTACTTATAAAAGTGTATATTGTACAACTGAACAAGCCTATCTAAATGGAAATATTATTATTTGATGCATTTACAATTAGCTTATTAAATATGGTGAAGTTTGGAGTCAATAAGAATTACGGCTCAATAAGTATGGTTTATATGTCCTAAGAAGTATTAGTTTGAAATATAACAAATTATGATAAAATTCAAGTTTAAATGAAATATGTATGCTAGAAAGCATTGTCATGCAATTTTTTTAAAATGCATGTCGGACACTGACACGCATTCGACATGTGATCAATATTTTGGAACATGCCGTCAACACTCAGATACTTTTCAACATGTGTTTCCAACACGCGGTTAACATTTCGACTTGTTCTTGTTTTCTTTGTAGGTCTGAATTTTATTTTATTAATTAAATATGAAAAATTAATTTATAAATTAATTTTTTCTGTTATGGAATTTGACATAAAAAATTAACAAGGTATGAAAAATTACTTTTGCTTTATATTTATATTATGGAATTTGAACATTTAATTGGTTATATGATTTATTATGCGCTATTATATGTATTAAACATAAATTATATTATATATATTAAAAATATTATTTAATATCAAAATGTGTTGAAACATGGCACTTTTTAGGATTAATGTGTTGGGGTGTCGTGTCGTGTTCCGTCAATGTCGGTGCAACATAGCATGTATGATTATGATTTGTTTGGTAAAATTCTTTTTTAACAAATTTGCCGTGATTTAAGATCAAAGACTTGTGACATATTTTGAATGATTTAATTATAATTATTTTTTTTATTTTTAAGAGGTAATTTATGTTGTATTTATTTTTTGAATTTTAGATTTTGAATTAGTTTGTAAATATTTTATAAAAGGGTGCTTATGACGTTTATTGTAGGAGTTGAATTTTGTTATTTGATAATTATGTACAATTGAAAATCGGAGAATTATTCTTCTTGTACCAAACGTGGGTAAATAGGATTACCACTTTCAATTTTCCGGGAAACCTAAAATAAATATTGTACCAAACGGCCCCATAGTAAATCTCAACTTTCTATTTAGTCATATTTTCTTTGGCATCACTATTTGGTTTTCTTTATTTATTAAAATCATCATGCATGTGAAAGAAGAACAAACTTTTGGTGCTACCGATGCACCTTGTATCGGTCTAAAAAAAAGCAAAAAGGTTGGAATAGAGATGGAATAAAAATGAGACTGTGTTTAAATGGGAAGAAAATTTACTTGTTTTGGAAAAGGGATGTGTTATGTCCTGGATAGACCGTATTGCTATACCGTGTGGTATGCGCTCAGAGATGATGCATATCAGGTGTATACTACGCTTATAGCCGAGGTCCCAATCACTGCGCACAAGCAATAGGCTTATAGCCAAGGAGTGGTGTGTGCACAATGTAGGCAATAATCATCAATGAGTCAAAAGTGTTTACCTGGGTTCTTAGGCTCCTATTTATATGAATTACCTGTCAAGGCTAGGGCCTTTTGAACTCCCCCTATTCAGTAGGATTCAGCTCCCCTTCTGTTGGGATGTGATCCTATTCTTGTGCCCTCTCACTGTTGGAGTTGTTGAGATGCTTACTCTGCTTCCCATTAGCTGATTTCCAGGTAGGTAGTTGGGATATCATATTGATATCCATAACAGTTGCCCCCCAGCTTGGTATTTCGGGGCTCGGAATGCCGAGGTGACTTTGTGATACCTCGGATATGGTTTGTCCGAGTTCGATGGTCTCGGATCTAGAGTTTTTGATATTTCGACGTCTATGCACTAGCTCGGAATTACTTTGGCCGAGATTGTTCGCGTAACGCTTCTTGATCTCCCTTGGTGTTTGCCTGTGAAGTCGAGTTTTAGCATGTCGGATTTTCCCTGAGTTTGTTTCTGGCCTTAAAGGCTTGCTGTGGTCTGACCTGTAATATTACGGTCAATTCGGAGATCAAATGTCGATCAGAGGTCGAAGTTTGGTCTTATCACATTAACCTGTCCTTTTATTTCACGCTTGCTGTGACGGTTACAATGATCCACGTGTTCTTCGCTCATTGGCGGTTCGTACATCGTGCAGGGTGTGCTATGTTGAGCCTTGTGTAGGTCATGATTGAACACATTAAATGCGTGCAGGGTGAAGTCCCCTTTTTTCCCCTCATCACTTAACCGTTCAGAAAACCTTTCATCTTCGCGCCTCATGCTCTCCGTCCTCTAAAAAACAGGTTCGAAAAACTAGTGTTGGACTTTTGCTTTCGTCTGAGTTTTACTGCAAGCGTTCTTCTCGACTCTTATTGCTGTTTTAGGAAGGCTTTTCTTGAGTTTGCACTGTCTTTAATCGATTCCCAGTTGCTTCATTCACTCTTTGTTCAGGTATTCCTTTCTTCCTTATTTTATTTTCTTCACTTACTCCATCATCTCGAGTGTTTGCCTGGTGCATGCTTTGCTTTTTGTTTGACTATATACTTTTGAGATTCTAGAGTGTAATGTTCTAGAGTGTGGTTTTTTACCTTGTATTGGACTCGCGTTCTTTCTGTCTCTTGTGTAGGGGTTCCTGATGAGTGCCCCTGGTTCCTCTTCTGACCCGGCTTCTGGCCGAGGTGATTAGGTAAGTGAGGAGGTAGTGAGGCAATTATCTCGGTCAGTCCATTACTAGCTTTTTGGCAAAGAATACACTGAGAAGGAGAAGCTTCAACAGCTTCTTCGTGGTCATAGGGTAGGCCATCGGAGGTGTCGGGGTGGTGTTGGCAGGAGAGGGAGATGTTGAAGTGGAGGGAATCATCAAAGTCAGCTTAACTTCAGTTCAGCCAACCCTCCCTTAGCAAGTCCTCTGATTCCTCGGTCGAGTTTCTTTTCCGAACCTATCCCTCTATCTTATATTTTACCACCTTCCCAACTAACGCCGGTTCCGAGGTCCGTTCTGGATCGGATCCCTCCTTCGAGTTTGAGTGATAGCTTTTCCAGCCTATCTTCTACCGAGCTGGGTTTTCCCGAATCGGTCACCCCTTCTTGCCAGGATGATTCTGTATCGAGTGGGGTACAGTTCGTTGATCTTGTCAGTAGTTCAGATAGCTCCATTCCTTTTTCTTGGAGTTCGTCTTCGTTACCATCCGACTTTGGTAGTCCGAGGTTCGATTTGGTTGATATGTGCACTGACCCTTGTCCTTCATATTCCAGGGACATAGTTATGGATGGGTCTGACGCTCAAGATTGGGTCCTTTTTGAGGTTCTCCAAAAACGATCCATGATGTCTCCTTCCGACGTGGCCTAACTACCAGTGGGAGATCCCGGTGAGGTTGATCTTCTTCCTCCCGGCGACTTCCTAGTGTGCTCGGGTCCTATATTGGACTAGCCCCATTTCTTTTACTTCTATAGAGATCTTATTATCAAGTTGGGGATTCAGCTGCCTTTAACCCACTTTCAAATGGCCGTGCTACGCCGACTTAGGGTCGCACCCTCGCAGCTTCCCCCGAATTCGTGGGCTTTTATTCGGGGTTTCGAGCAGATGTGTGCCTATCTTTGCCTGCCTTGTACCGTTGCTTTCTTCTTATTCTTCTTTGATGTGTATACTGCTCGGACTGGTGCCGAGGCTAAGGAGAGGAAAGGGTTGGTTACCTTACGAGGTACCCCAGGTAGGGGGATTTTTATTTCTTACTCCCAATCTTTTAAGGGCTTCAAAGATGCCTACTTTAAAGTGGCATCCCGTACTGAATCCCTTCCCTGGTTTGCCGACAAGTGGCTGGATGATGGGGGAATATCATCTCGGTTTGAATTGTACTGGACGCAAAAACATTATCGGAGGCGTCCCAAGGACTATGCAACCCCCTTAGCTTCTCTTTCCATCTCGGAACTTCTGGCAGTCCGAGTTCTTATTGACTATGTCGATGACTTTGGCATCATTTACTTAAGTCGGATTGTAGATAAGTTTGGGGATGATGCCCTTTATGAGCTCAATATGTAGTCAAAATTTCTATGGTTTAACCTTTGTCATAGCTTATACACTGTATTCTGATTTTTGATCCTCTTTTGCAGTCAGTATGACATTCGCTGAATATAAAAAGTTTTTGCCTAAGAAGACCAGAAAAGGGAAGTCGAAAGATATTGTTTCCCTTGAGCTGGAGGCTTCGAAGAAAAGATGACTGGACACCATACTTGGCGGAAGCTCGACCAGCGCTGGGGTGGTCATGATTGATGCTCGAACTCCTCCGTCTTCTCCGCTTCCCTCTCCTCCCACCGCTCCTTAAGGGAGTTTGATCAGCCTTAAGCCTGGGGAGTTATGGAGGATGGGGGTTTCTGACCGCCTGAGGGCCGCCTTGAAGCCTCCTCCGTGACTCATTGGTGGCTCAGACTTGACCTATACTGTGAGGGCCATGCTGGATCGAATGGAGGAGGATTCTTTCAAGACCACCTCTTTGCTTCAAACCTTTCAGGATCTTAATCAGAATCTTGACTTGTCTATTGCTGCCAACTCATCTCTTACTACTAAGGTGGAGAAGCTGAGTAAGTCTAAATTCGACCTGGAAATCAAGGTTCAGGAGTTGTCCTATGAGCTGGACAAGGACAAGAAGGATTTGGAGTCGGCCATAGCCAAGGCGGATGGTTTGAGTGCTGAGAAAGAGTCCTTCTCAAAATCCACAGCTGACAAAGATGCCCAGCTCGAAAAGTTGCAGACCGACTTCGAGGAAGCTAAAGCCGTGGTTGCGAGGGTCTCTATCCAAGCTTTTGACAACGCTATTGCTCAAGCTCGAGTTTTGAACTCCGACATAATCATTGACGGCATGGATGTGTCTTATGACGTGAAGGATGGCGCCATTTGTTGCGAACTTCGGCAAGTATACCGATCGTTCCAAGTAATAAAAGTGATAAGTAAAGTATCGTCTCCACAGGGATTGTAAAACAATTACTACGATAACCAGTCCTCTTAAGTTGGATGAATCGATTGTTGTTGACAAATAATTTAAATTAAATGATAAGAAAAGTAAAAGACTTGTTTTTATATTTTTGTTAAAAGGAATAAAATAAGAACGAAAATGAATGTTTTTGTAAAAAAATAGGAGAAAACACTGCAGCCAGGGTACATTCACCAAATGATCCCAATTTTTACTCTGGATTGATTCACAATATTCATTGAAATTAATAACTCAGACAAATTATCATCTTAAGAATAATTAGTTAGATCCCAATCCCTTGGTGATCTAACCCTTTAATTCAATTGGAACCCTAATCCCTTAGTAATCCCGCATGAAATTAAGCATTACGCAAATAAAACCAACGAATGCGATTTATACAAGTCTATCCCTAGAACATGCATAAATCGTCATCTTTATCTCCTTTCAGAATCAGAACTCCAACATTCATATTGCAAAACCTAATCCCCAGAATATCATCCCCTATTAGGTTGATCAGATCTAACAGAAATAATATCAATACACACAAGATAAAGAATCCTTCGTACCAATTGTTCACAAAGGGATCATGACCATGACTACAGTAAATAGATCTAGCCAATCAACATCATGATCGCTGATCTGTGATTCAACATAAACTTAAATAAAAGAGAAAGAAAAAATACAAGAACGGAACGACGAACGACGAACACGAAGAACTCTTCCTTGCCGGATCTGCCTCCAAGACTTTTTGTGTCTTCTCCTTTCAAGGTTGAGTCTCTATTTATAAGAGACCTTGACCTAATTCTCCAAATTTCAAATTTCAATTGTTTGCGCCTCCCACGCTGGCAGCGTGGTTCCCGCACTGTGAGCGTGGGAGGCTCTGCCAAATTTTTCTTCCCCGCGCTGCAAGCGCGGTCTTCACGCTCTCAGCGCGGGAGCTTCTGTCCAATTTGTGTCTTTCACGCTACAAGCGCCATTCCCACGCTTGTAGCGTGGGCTTTTAGTTTTGCTTTGTCCTTTTTAACTTCAATTTGTGCATTTTTCCTGTGAAATCAACACAAAATCAGTATAACATCTTATATTCAGAGATTGGACAAATTTAACAGTTATTTTGCCTTTCTTGCATCAGATTGAGTCACATTCTTCCTCTTTTTGATTTAAAATTTCTCATATGATCATCGCATATCACCATTGTTCCCGGAAATCCGGGCTCCGACTCTGTTGACGAGGAGGAGACCGAAGCTGAAACTCGTGAAGCCACTTCTCATATTTCCCCACGTGCTGCTGAATGAAAGGGTCAGAATGCTGACTTTTTTTTGTATTTTGCTTATGGGGCCTTTGAGTCCCCTTTTTATTTTGTCTGAACATATTTGGCGCTTTGGGTCGGCTTTAAAACTTATGCTTTAATTTCATTTTTCCGAGATTGTTGGTTTACTTCTCGTTTATTTTATGTCCGAGGTTCAATTTCGATCTCGTCGTACTCGTCTTGCGATTCGCCGAGGTTTTTTGTTAGCCGATCTAGGATTATTTTTTGTTCATCAACAAAAATTTTATTCCTTTATTGGATCGTGAAGCTCCTGAGGGTTCAATTATTTTAGTAGAAGTCGATATGCATTGATGACAGAATTTAAATAACTGCTCATTTTATTTGCATTTCACACGAAATCTATTTACAAGGTCGAGCTTGAGAGCTCGTTTTATTTGCTTCGAAATAAATATACCTACTGACTGGGCTTAATAGCTCGTCTTATTTTCGTAGAAGTAAATCTAACTGTTGACCGAGCTTAAGAGCTCGTCTTATTTTCTCACAAGTCAGACTTTAGGCCTAACTATAGTAGACCTTCAACTTGTCCGCATTCCAAGTCCTCTTTACTGGCTTCTTGGAGATTGTTTCCAAGGTGTAGGCTCCCTTTCCTAGATTATCCTTGATCTTATAGGGGCCTTCCCAGTTTGCGGCGAGCTTTCCATCTCTGGCATTCTTATTGCTGATGTCTGCTCTCCTTAAGACTAACTCACCGCTCTGAAATGACTGAGGTCTGACCTTTTTATTGAATCTAGCAGTTACCATGAACTTCACCATCATATTCTTGTATCTGACATTCTCCTTGCACTCATCCAGCATGTCAAGTTCCACAAGGAGTGCCTCCTTGTTTTGGTCTTCGGTTTCTCGTAACCTTTGCACCATCCTCCAGGATGGTTCACCGATTTCCACCGGAATCACGGCCTCACATCCATATGTCAGTTTGAAGGGGGTTTCTTCTGTGGCAGATTGAGTGCTGGTCCTGTAATCCCACAGGACGAGGTGTAGTTGTTGCACCCAGTTTCCTTTGGCTTCGAATAACCTTTTCTTGAGTCCGTTGATAATAACCTTGTTGGCAGACTCGGCTTGTCCGTTAGTCTGAGGGTGTTCAACTGATGCAAACCGATGTGTGATTTTGAAGTCGGTCATTAACTCTTGGGACTTTTTATTAGTAAACTGTGTTCCGTTATCCGTGATGATCTCAGCAGGAAGTCCAAATCGGCTAATCAGGTTTCTTTCAAAGAATCTCTGTATCCTTGCCGAGGTAATGGTGGTGAGGGGTTCAGCCTCGATCCACTTGGTGAAATAGTCAACAGCCACTATCAACCACTTGAGTTATCCTTCAGCCGCAGTGAAAGGTCCCACTAGGTCCATTCCCCATTTGAAGAACGGCCATGGTGCCGTTATAGTTTGCAGCTCTTCTGGGTGTGCACGAAGGATCAGCGCGTGCTTCTGACACTGTTCACATCTTTTGACATGCTCCTTCGCATCCGCCTCCATGATTGGCCAGTAATATCCTGCCCTTAGTGCCTTCCTGGCTAGAGCTTTTCCTCCCATGTGATGTCCTTTTATGCCTTCGTGGATCTCGGACAGCACATACTCAACTTCATTCTTATTTAGGCATTTCAGCATGGGTGTATAGAAACCCTTTTTGTAGAGTTGCCCTTCTACTATGGTGAAGCAGGCCGAGTTCTTTACAAGCTTTCTGGCCTCTTGTGTTTCGTCTGGCAGGACGCCTTTTTCCAGGTAGGTCACTATTGGCCTTCTCCATTCCTCGGTCTCAGTTATTACCATGACATAGGTCGGCTCCAGGATGCTCTGTTGTACTACAGTGCGATGGTTCCCTGAGCCTTTCGAGCTGGCGAGCTTCGATAGGATGTCAGCCCTACTATTTTCATTTCGAGGTATGTACTGGATTACCACCTCATTTTTTTTTGGAGATAAGATTACCACCTCGTTGAACTCGGCTAATAGCTCCTTAACCTGTTGGAGATACTTCATCATGAGAGGACCTTTAGCTTGATATCTTCCTTCAACTTGTAAAGTAACCAGCTGCGAGTCACTCAGGATTTTTATCCTCTTAGCTCCGTGCTCCTTTGCTTGCACAACCCCGGCGATGAACGCCTCGTATTCAGCTTGGTTGTTCGAGGTCGGAAATGCTAAGTGGAGTGAGTGTTCAATGGACACTCATTCTGGGCTTTCCACTATTACCCCGGCTCCGCTCCCTTTAGCGTTCGAGGATCCGTGGACATATATTGTCCAAAGATCTTCGTTCCCTTCTCCCTTTTCATTGGATAGGGTTAGCTCCAGGATGAAGTCGGCCAATGCCTGCGACTTGATTGCTTGCCGAGGTTCATATGATATGTCAAACTCGTAGAGCTCGACTGCCTAGTTAATCATCATTCCTGCTAAATCCGACTTGTGCAATACTTGCCTAATGGGCTGGTTTGTTCGAACAACGACTCGATGACTCTGAAAATAAGGTCGGAGCCTTCTTGCTGTGGTAAGCAGGGAGAATGCAACCTTTTCGAGCTTCTGATAACGAAGTTCTGGTCCTTGCAGTGTCCGACCCACGAAGTAGATCGGCTGTTGTGATTTGTCGGTCCCCCGTACCAGAGCGGTGCTAATGGCCTCTTCCCCCACGGATAGGTACAAGATCAATGTTTCTCCGGGCTCTGGTTTTGACAGCACAGGAGGAGTAGCTAAGCAATTCTTAATATTTTCGAACGCTTTTTCGCTTTCTTCCCCCCATCCGAACTCTGCTTCCTTTTTGAGGACTTTGAAGAAAGGCAAAGCCTTCTCCGCCGATTTAGGCAAGAATCTGGTCAAAGCTGCAAGGCGACCTGTGAGTTGTTGGACTTCTTTTTTGCTTTCAGGCTGCTTTATCTCGAGGACGGCCTTGCATTTGTTTGGGTTCACTTCTATTCCTCGGTTAGTAAGCATGAAGCCCAGGAATTTTCCAGCTGGTACCCCAAAAGCACATTTAGCCGGTTTGAACCTGATGTTACGAGCTCTTAGCTGCTCAAAGGTCTCCCCTAGATCGGTTATGTGGGCCGATATGCTTACTGACTTAATGATCATATCGTCAATATAGACCTCTAGGTTTCTTCCAATTTGTGCTTGGAAAACCCGATTCATCATCCTTTGATAGGTCACCCTGGCATTTTTGAGGTTAAAAGGCATGACATTGTAGCAAAAATTTCCTTTTTCGGAGATGAAGGCAGTTTTTTCATGGTCATCTGGGTGTAATGGGATTTGATTGTACCCAGAGTACGCGTCCATAAATGATAGTAGCTGGAATCCTGATGAATTGTCAACTAGCTGGTCAATGCTTGGCATTGGGTACGAATCCTTGGGGCAGACCTTATTTAGGTCGGTGTAATCCACACAGATCCTCCACTTTCCACTTGGTTTCTTTACCATCACCACGTTAGACAGCCACGTGGTATATTGTATCTCCCTGATGAATCCGGCTTCAAGCAGCTCGTCGACGTGCTCACTTAAAGCTTGTCTCCGGTCCGACCCTATCTTCCTCTTCTTTTGTGATACTAGTCGTGATCCAGGGTACATGGAGAGCTTGTGGCAACAGAATGTTAGGTCTATTCCTGGGATCTCCGAAGCCTTCCATGCAAATACATCAGCATTTTCCTTTAAAAAGGATATGAGTTCTTTTCTGAACTCGACCTCTAGGGACTTTCCCACCTTGGTGTGTCCTCCGCCGTCCCTTCGGATCTCGACGTCATCTAACTCCCCTTGGGGTTCTGGACGAGGTGCTTGGAGCTCCTCCCTCATGTCAAGTCTGATCAAGTTTATCTTACTTCCAGACGCCCTTAATGACTGGTCCTTAGCTCCTCCATTTTTAAGTCGAGGGGGAGATGATGGAGCTCCTTGATGGACTCGTAGAGTCTCATAATAAAACTTTCTTGATTCTACTTGATCACCTCTTACGGTGACAATCTCATTATTCATCCCAGGCATTTTCAGTGCTTGATGCTTGGTGGATATCAGCATATCCCATTCATGTATTGTAGGCCGGCCAATGATCACGTTGTAAGAAGACGAAGTGTCTACCATAACAAAGCGAACCCTTCCAGCTCGAAATGAGTCCTTTGTGCCTAAGGTTAGCTTCAAATCAATGTAACCTTTTGGAGAGGACGACAGTCCATTGAACCCGACCAACTCGGTGGCACATGGTTTCAAGTCCTTCTGGTCCAGATTCATCCTCTAGAAAGCATCCCAGAGAATTATGTCTGCCGAGCTCCCGTGGTCAATGAAAATTCTCTTAACCCGGCAGTTGACTAGCACTCCAGTGATCACCAATCCATTAGTGTGTCCGGGTACGACCATTGCTAATTCCTCTTGAGTGAAGAACATTCTTGGGGGGCCAGGATGGCTGTCGTTTCCCTTAAAGGTCGGCCTGTCTCTAACGGACATGACCTCCTTCAGCTACTTTCTCCTTGCATTAGCCGAGTCTCGTCCTCCGCCCAAAGCTCCACTTATTACGTTGCACTCAAATTCGGCTTCGGGAAAAGCCTCGTCCTTGTCTTCGACCTCTTTGCCTTTGGCGGGACGGTCTTGTCTTTTATCCTTTCTATCCTCTCTCTTCGGGCTTCGACTTCGGCTAGGGCTTCTTTGCCTTCGCTTATTGTTCTTCTTGCCCTGGGTTCGGATGATATAATGCTTCAGCTTCCCTTCTCTGACGTGCTTTTCAATTACATCTCGGAGGTCCCAACAGTAATCCGTAATGTGACTGTTCTGATCGTGAAAAACGCAATATTTCCTTCTGTCTAACCCGCTTTTAGCTTTGAGGGGTCGTGGTCTCTCACCATTGCGCATCTCGGTCTGGGCCACCTCCTTCCATATCCAGATCTGGACATGTTCAAAGGTGTATAGTCATCATACTTTCTCCTTGGAGACCTATCTTTTGACCTCTTATCACGAATGTCCTTTGCTTTCTTCGATCCCCTCTGATCTCGATCTTTGTTATTTTTCTTACTCGGACTCCGATGTGTCGGACTTCGTCCCCGAGATTCCACGTAAACTTTTTGCATGTCTTCCACGTCGATGTATTTATCCGAACTTCTTCGGAACTCTTCCAAATCATTAACCGGGTTCTTGTAGATGGATTTTGCAAGCGGAGAGTCGCCATCTAATCGCGAAATAATTAGGTGAAGGTGCACTGCTTCAGTCAAGCCCCGAACCTTGAGGGCGGCATCCTTGAACCTGTCGAGGTATTTCCTCAGCGATTCATTCTCCTTCTGCCGGATTCTTCCCAGAGCGTAAGTCGGCATTGGATGCACCTTGCTCGTTGCAAAGTTCAGTCGGAAAGTTCGGGCTAGGTCCTCAAACGAGTCAATTGATTCCTGGGAAGCCTGGTTATCCAAGTCATTGCTTGACCAGTCAACGTCGTTGCGAAGATTCTGGCCTTAATAGGTCCCGTAATTCCGTTGAACAACATTTCGGTCTTGAAAGCCTCTAAATGGGCTTCTGGGTCCTGTCTTCCGTCGTACGGAGGTATTCTGGTGCTCTTGAACCTCAGCGGTATAGGCAAGTTCATGAGCCTCTCGGTGAATGGGCTACCATTAGCCTCCTCATTGTTTAGATAATTCTCGTCTAGATGGTCGTTTGGCCCTCCATCATTCTGGTTGTTGCCGAGGTTAAGGTTTTGCACGTTCTCTGCATGTCCTTCAACTGCAGCCGCGTTCTGACGTGGCGGCCTACCATCGTCAGCATGGCCATTCCCTCCGGGTCGGACCTCGGCGTTCTGATGCTGGATCCCTTCAGTGTTTTGATGTTGAGACCCAACATGTTGGACCTGTCCATCTCCTCCAGGTCGACCCTCCGCGTTCCGGTTTCTAAGCTCGTTCTCTAATGCAGCCATCCTCTGGGCGTCTAATCGCTGCTGAGTCAGGAATCTATTTTCCATCTCTTGCGGCCTTTGAAGGATGGCATTCATGGCCATCGTGGTCATGTCTCGCGGTGGCTCATTGTGGGGAGGTGGGCGGACTGTAGCCGTTATCGTGTTGGGCTGTGGCCTGGGAGTCGGTCCCTGAAGTCCGACCCCTTCGACTTGCACGTCCACCAGTACTGGGGTTGCGGCTCCCTGGAGCCGTTCCAGTGCAGACTGGTGCTGCGACATTTGGGCGGTGTTGGCTGTCGATCGGGTGTTTGTCATCGTGTTATGGGAGTCTAATTTTATCGTTCCCCTCAGACGACGCCATTGTTATGTCCTGGATAGACCATATTTCTATACCGTGTGGTATGTGCTCAGAGATGATGTATATCATGTGTATACTAGGCTTATAGCCGAGGTCCCAATCACTACGCACAAGCAATAGGCTTATAGCCAAGGAGTGATGTGTGCACAATGTGGGCAATAATCATCAATGAGTCAAAAGTGTTTACCTGGGATTCTTAGGCTCCTATTTATATGAATTACCTGTCAAGGCTAGGGCCTTTTGAACTCCCCCTATTTAGTAGGATTCAGCTCCCCTTTTCAACGAAAATAAAAAATGATAAATAAAAAATTGTTTGATTGCGTATTTATTTTCAATATTAGAAAATGAACTCCATGATTCTGAGTAATTTAGAAACAACAAAAAGTCATTTTCTAGTGTTTTTGAATTACTTGTCATGCCGTGTCATTTTTTAAACTTTCATGACTTTAGTTTCTTCTCCTCCCCATCCTATTTTACTCTATTATGCCAGAGCTACTTTTAGCATTTTCTTTTTCTACCTCGGTCTTCATGTAGATTGCAGGAGATGGTAAGGTTCTGGTTTGGTCTTGTATTCATTACTAACGGGTTTGTATGCACATATGGGCTTTATATGGTAGGGTTCTTAGCGGTGGCGAACCCAGGAAAATTTCTCTATGTCCGCACATTTAGTGGCGGCTGCCCCCGAATTTTTTTTTTGTAAAAAATTTTAAATTAACGCTTGAACCCGATTATAATCTAGTTGCTTCCGTAACAAAGGATGAAGAAATCATGGGAACGGGAAATCATGGGAATGGGTATGTGACATAGGAGAAAGAATAAGTTTTCTCTCTAATCAATTTGCGTTGCTACGTTGTTTTAATCATCTCTGTACGTTGCTAACTAATATAAGAATAAATATCATTTTTGGTCCCTAACAAAAAATCCGGTCCCCATTTTAGTCTATTATAAAAAAGAGAGTCACGTGGTCCCTATGAAATTTAAAGTGGACCTATTTTAGTCTTTTGAGACTAATATATGTTTTTTTTTTTGAATTTGTGAGGATCACGATTTTAATTAAATTGATCCACTTTGAATTTTTTAGGACCTCCTCGAGACTAATTTTTGGTAAGAGACTAAAATGGGACCATATTTTTTGTTAGATACTTAAAATGATATTTACTCCTACTATAAATATTGAATTAAAAGACAAATAATAACCTACATGCCTACAAAAAAAAAATTCAAAATCTCATGTCCGCAAGTGCAGACATGTGACCCACCGTGGGTCCGCCAGTGGTTCTCAGTAGGGGTGATAGTAAGGTCAGGGGCCTATCAGGGGCCTTAGACCCCGCCCGTTTCAGCCCGGCTCGGCCCGTCTTTGTTAATTATTGGACCCAGACTTATACTCATGCAAAAGCCTTTTTATTTAAAAGGCCTCAGGCTTCCATAGCCAAGCCCGGTCTTGAAGCCTTGGAGGCTGGTCCGTATACAATAAATTTATTTATTTTTTATATTTTTATATTAACTATTTGAGATAGCGAGTGCCACTTTTCATAATTACTAACAATATTTCATAATTACTAACAACGATTAGTAAAGAAACAAGAGATATGAAGATGAAGATATAAGATGTAGAAAAAGAAAGATTAAAATTGATAAAAAAGAAGAAGATGAAGGTAATTCCGTTGTTGATGTTTTGGCAACCAAAGAGAGACTATTAGACACTGGGATCTAGAGTTTTTTCTTGAAGTCCCTATGGATTGTAGAAAGCTGTTTGCTAGAGATTTGATGGGCACTACTTGCCCCAAAATCTGTTTTGTTTCTAGTTCTGTTGCTTTCCCCTGTGTTCAAAAAAAGAAATTAAGGAAAAACAACGTAAAGTAAAGTAAATATGTCGTTGTTATTTTGACTTTTTAATATTAATGTTTTTTTATTATAAAAGAAATAACTATTATTTTCTTACAAAAAAATACATACGAGTGCATGATTAATGGGTTAAATATTATTGCAAATTGAAAGGTAAGGTTTTTATTTTTAATAAATAAACAAGCCACAGGCTTAAGATATGCTTTTATTTTTTGTAAATGAACCAGGCCACAGGCTAATATTATATTCGTAACAGGTAACAGGCTAAGGTCAGTCTTATACGTTTAAATACAGGCTTGGCCCGTTAAGATCAAAGCTAGGCTCGGCCCGTTAACACCCCTAGTTCTCAGTGTGTTATAATGATGGTGTCATTTTGGGAGGTGGATGATAGTTTAAGGTCATGCATGGTCTTGCGTTGGGGTTTTGAGAGGAGTGAAGTAAACAAAATTCTCATTAATTTAGGCGTGGTGGATTAGGAGAATGATCCGTTTACATTTTTTTTTTTACAAATTACACTAAGTGTAACCGGTCATACACTTTTGATTGTAGTATGACCGGTCATACTTAGTGTAGTTTGTAAGAGTTTGTAAATATAACCTTTCCCGATGGATTAATAGGTAGTTAGATTTAAAAAATTCTTCAAATTTTCTTCACATTATTATAAAGGGAGGGGTTATATTTACAACCCAAAATGTTTACAAACTCTTATAACCATATCTTAATCGTTAATTTCCGCCAATCAACGGTTGTCATTTATTGTGAATTAATAATTAATTATTAAATTTAATTTGCAAAAATCTTAACCGTTGATTGACGGAAATCAACGGTTAAGATATGGTTGTAAGAAGTTGTAAACGAAAATAGGTTGTAAATATAACTTTCCCCTATTATAAAAAGGAAAAGTTCAAAAACTCCATTATGATATTATTTTGAATCACTTAGACCTCTTATATTTTTTTTAATCACTTAATCCCTGTGATTTTTTTTTTATTTTTTTTTATCCACATCCCTTCTTAACATTATTAGAAACTTAATTAAATATACATATTTTATCCGAAGAAGAAAACAAAGTGATAAAAGAAAAAGATGGTAGCATTATGCACTTATCCATAAATGGTGTTTGAGCAGTTACTGTTACGGGCTCCTCCAACGTCACAATGGGTGTAAGGCTGAGAGATAGGTCACAATTAAGGCAGCCCAAGAAGCTTACGGATTATATAGTGGGCTAGTAATGTTTTAAGCCCGTTTGGTTATTTTAATTTCTGCATTGTCTTGGCCCATATCGTGCCATCTTGTCTTTTGTCTATTTTAGGTCACAAAGAGTAATGAAAAGGATATGTTTAAAGTAAAACTCTCTCTCTACCTCTCTTCTTCCTTCTCTCATCTCACTTTTCTCCTCTCTTCTATTCTATCTAAAATTCATCAAAGGTTACATTGGTGCTTTCATTGACCTCACATGGCCGAAAATACACGCCTCCGTGATGTCTCACAGCAGGTTTAAGACCTCCAGCAATCGCGCCTTTCATTGCAGGAGCATCTGTCCAACTTGGAACTCGCCCAGGACCGTCGTTTTACTGCTATGGAGCTATCCCATACTCAACACATGGATACACTACAGAAACAGTTACAGGACGTTCTCTCCGTTCTACATTCTTCACCAGCTTTCACAGATCCGAATGCGGGCGTATTAGGCTCTGGCCCTTCCCACACTTCTTCCAGCCACACACATGAGCCTCACCGTCAACGCCAAATGAAATTAGATTTCCCCAGATTTGCTAACGGGGAACCCACTGATTGGTTATTTGCTATAGAACGATATTTTCGTTTCTATAACGTCCCTAACCATGAACGTCTTTTGCTGGTTTCATTCAATATGGATCCACCTGCGTCATCCTGGTTTCAGTCTTTGGACCAAGATGGTTTGATTCCAGACTGGAATTCCTTCGTCACAGCTTTACAAAAGCGTTTTGGCCCGACGGAATTTGAAGATCCAGCCGTCGCTATTGCTAAACTTCAGCAAACCGGCACGGTTACCGAATACTACGCCGCTTTCGAGCAGCTGTCACGCAAAATTCCTGGCTTATCCGTCACTGTTAAGAAGGGGTTATTTTTGGCGGGATTAAAATCAACGATTCGTTGCTCAGTTTTGGTCCACCGACCCCAAGACGTTCACGATGCCCTAGCCTATGCCAAAGTTTATGAGGAGAAGCTCAGTACTGACAGACCACTGAAACCCTGGGTTCCACGAACCACCTCTTTTTCCACTCAGCCCAACCACTCCCAACCACCTTCCCCCTCACCACCACTACCCCCTGCAAAAAATCCTATCCCCATGTCAGCTTTACCTATTCGCCACTTATCCCTAGCCGAACGACAAGCCCGTCGAGAGAAAAACTTGTGTTACAATTGTGACGAAAAATTTACAGCTGGGCATCGATGTAAAGGGCGCGCGTCCCTTTTATACCTGGATGGGTCTGAGGATGACGATGGTACTATACCACCAGATGGGGATCCTCCTCCTGAGGAGAAATTAACACCAGAAATAAGCCTGAATGCTTTGTTTGGCCACAGAACTTCTAATTCATTCAGACTTACAGGTACCATATCTGGTACAGTTGTCCAAATCTTAATTGATGGCGGTAGTACCCACAATTTTATTACACCAAGAATGGCCTCTTATCTTAACCTTGTTATGCATGCCATTTCCCCCTTCAATGTGCATGTTGGTAATGGCGATACCCTTACTTGCTCAGCCTCTTGTTCGGGCGTTCCTTTACTCATGCAAACCAATTCGTTTGTTGTTGACTTGTTTGTTTTAGACCTTAAGGGTGCAGATGTTGTGTTGGGTGTTCAATGGTTAGCAACACTTGGACCAATTATTACTGACTATGCAGCTTTGACTATGGCTTTCACACATTCTGGTAATCAGATCATATTACATGGCCATCACTCCATCGGGCCTACCCCTATTACCTCAGCCCAATTACACAAGCTGATCACTCATGATTCTATTTCCTCTTGTGTCATGTGCCTAACGTCTACCCCCCCTCCACCCCCCACAGCCCCAATTTCTGCCACTGCTTCAACCACACCGTTGCCCCTATCCACTATACTTCAAGAATTCTCCGAT
Source organism: Gastrolobium villosum (assembly GCA_032173675.1). NCBI lineage: Eukaryota > Viridiplantae > Streptophyta > Magnoliopsida > Fabales > Fabaceae > Gastrolobium > Gastrolobium villosum. Next base: position 17,602 of record JAVKPL010015335.1, on the reverse strand, counting down.
GTTTTTGCGGTACCAACCACCTTGCCCCCAGATCGCCAACTTAACCACCGCATTTCACTAGCCAATGATGCTAAACCCGTCCAGGTCAAGCCTTATCGCTACCCTCACTACCAGAAAAATGAGATTGAAAAAATGATTTCGGAAATGCTGTCGTCGGGTTTGATTCGCCATAGCCAATCTGAATATAGTTCCCCGGTTCTCTTGGTCAAGAAAAAGGACGGTACATGGCGGTTTTGTGTGGACTATAGGGCCTTAAATGCTATTACTATCAAAGATAAGTTCCCGATCCCTACCATTGATGAGTTAATCGATGAACTACATGGGGCAACTATTTTTTCCCGGCTTGATCTCAGATCTGGTTTCCACCAAATCCGCATGCACTCACCAGATATACATAAGACAACATTCCGCACACATCACGGTCACTATGAGTTCCTCGTGATGCCCTTTGGCTTGAGCAATGCTCCGTCAACTTTTCAAGCTACTATGAATCAGGTTTTCTCTGCCTATTTGCGTAAGTTTGTGGTGGTGTTCTTTGATGATATCCTCATCTATAGCCCATCAGCATCCCTCCATTGGGATCATCACGACAATTTTGGCTACACTACGGGCTCACTCCCTATATGCTAAACTCTCCAAATGCCTGTTTGCTCAACCTTCTATTATATTTTTGGGCCATATTATTTCGGGATCAGGTGTCCAATTCGACTCCAGCAAACTGCAAGCAATTTCTGATTGGCCCACTCCGTCTACAGTGACACAACTCCGGGCATTTTTGGGTTTATCTGGCTATTACAGAAAGTTTATTCGCCACTATGCCTCCATTGCCGCCCCCCTCACTGATTTACTCTCTAAGTCCGGTTTTCATTGGAATTTAAAAGCTGATTGTGCCTTTCGGGACCTCAAGTTAAGATTAATTTCTGCTCCCATTTTGGGCCTCCCCAATTTCACTCAACCCTTTGTGATGGAAACGGACGCTTCAGGTGTGGGTATTGGAGCCGTCCTTCTCCAAAATGATAAACCACTGGCTTTTTACAGCCGCAAGTTAGCCCCCATGATGCAGGGTAAGTCAACATATGCCCGTGAAATGTTTGCAATTACGGCGGCGGTTTCTAAGTGGCGTCAATATTTGTTAGGTTCGCCCTTTGTGATTCGTACAGATCACAAGAGCCTTCACAATTTGATGAAACAAGTTATACAGACCCCGGAGCAACAACAGTTCCTCTCTAAGTTATTGGGGTATGATTATACTATTTTCTATAAATCCGGCAAAGCAAACATAGTTGCCGACGGATTGTCTAGACAAATGGAGGGCACCTCTGTTTCCCAGACCCCTCACTTGGCAGCCATCACTGGCCCGTCGTTAAATTTCACTACCATATTACAGTCAGAATTTCTTACAGACCCATACACTACTAACATCATACACGAATTAAAACACGATCCCAGCCTATGGCCAGATTGGCAGTACAAAAATCAACTACTATTCTACAAACACCGCATCTATTTGCCCTCTGCTTCCGCCATAATTCCTCATTTACTTCACGAAGTCCATGATGCCAAGCAAGGTGGTCACTCGGGTGTCACCGCCACTGTTCACCGTCTGACCCGCAATTTTGCCTGGAAAGGAATGCACAAAACTGTGAAAGATTACATCTCTAAATGTGAGATCTGTCAAAAACTCAAACCGTCTACCCATGCCCCGTTTGGACTCCTCCAACCCTTGCCTACCCCAGATTCCATATGGACGGACGTTACTATGGATTTTATAACACACTTACCCGTGTCCTCTGGTTTTAGTTCCATCTTCGTCGTCGTTGACAGGTTCTCAAAGGCTGCTCACTTCAGTCCCCTTCCAGCCCATTATTCGGCCTCCAAGGTAGCCTCCGTTTTTTGGGACAGTGTGGGTAAACTGCATGGTCTTCCTCACACTATTATCTCTGATAGGGACCCCATTTTCCTCAGTGATTTCTGGAAAAACCTTTTTCGGTTGCAAGGTACAACACTCAAGTTTAGTTCGTCATACCACCCACAGACAGACGGACAAACAGAAAGGGTTAACAGGTGCTTAGAATCTTACCTCAGGGCTTTCACACATTCACACCCTCATACATGGTCGGGTTTCCTCAGCTGGGCCGAATACCACTATAACACCAGCTATCACCATTCCACGGGTTTTTCTCCGTACGAGGTTATGTATGGCAAGCCTCCGCCGGACCTAGTGGCCTATTGTTTGGGTTCTTCCCCTAATGAGGCCGTCGATTCTACCCTGACAGCTAGACACACAATTTTACAAGCATTAAAAGAAAATCTACAGAAATCACAACAAATGATGAAGGCCCAAGCCGACAAGAAACGTAAAGATTGGAACTTTACCGTTGGCGATCTCGTTTTGCTCCGATTACAGCCCTATCGTCAGGTTTCCGTTCACCGTCGCTCATCCCAGAAGCTGAGTTTGCGTTATTACGGACCCTTCGAAGTCTTGACCAAGATAGGTAAGGTTGCATACCGCCTCAAGCTTCCACCTTCTTCACGGATCCATGATGTTTTTCATGTGTCCCTGCTCCGTCCGTTCAAACCAGGTCACCACTATCAGATCCACCATCTCCCGGACACACCAGCCGCAACACCACTCGCTCTGACACCGTGTGGAGTGATAGCCACCAGATCCGTCTGGCGAAGGAGCACCTTGATCCCTCAGGTCCTGGTCCAGTGGCTCGGGCTACCACCGGAGGACTCGACCTGGGAAGACCAGGCAACCTTGCTTCAAGGAAACCCGCGTTGGGCACCCAACGTCGCCGCTCTCGACCATGACCGCCGCGTCTCGGATGGAACACCAGCAGATATGGAGGACAACAACGGACTCATGCGTCCTGTGCCTGGGAGAGAACAAGATGAGGAAGAGTTTTTTGGAACTACAAACGTTCAGGGGACTGCTCTTTGTGGGAATCCAAAGCCAACTACACCATTTAATGTTAGTTCCACTTCCCCATTACATCTAACGGTTGCTTCTCATCCGCTAGTTCCAATGCATTCTCAACCGTTGGATCCCACCGTCCAACACTTAATGCCTCCACCAACTACTCCAGCTGTCGATCCGCGGGTGGTCCGCGTTGTCCCCAAAATCATCAGCCTCGAGGACGAGTCTGCTTTTGCAGATGTGGGGCTTGTTACGGGCTCCTCCAACGTCACAATGGGTGTAAGGCTGAGAGATAGGTCACAATTAAGGCAGCCCAAGAAGCTTACGGATTATATAGTGGGCTAGTAATGTTTTAAGCCCGTTTGGTTATTTTAATTTCTGCATTGTCTTGGCCCATATCGTGCCATCTTGTCTTTTGTCTATTTTAGGTCACAAAGAGTAATGAAAAGGATATGTTTAAAGTAAAACTCTCTCTCTACCTCTCTTCTTCCTTCTCTCATCTCACTTTTCTCCTCTCTTCTATTCTATCTAAAATTCATCAAAGGTTACAGTTACTGAGAGTTATGATATGAATCGGTTCCTACCAGACCTACCTCATGCACATTCATTTCTATGTTCTTTGCTTCAATTGCTTTATGGCAATAATTCAAAGATTCATATCCAATATGACAATGTCCAATATCAAAATCTTTTTGATGAAACTCCTAATGGAAAGTCGTGGCATAAAAAAGAAAATTAATAAAATGAAAAAATATTATTATTAGAAAAAAAAAAGCACTAAAGTTGCATTACATTGCCACGATGTATTAAAATCGTGCCCACTCTTCATTTTACACTAATTCAAAACATAATTCCCAACTTTCCCCAAAGTAAGTTCAACTGCACCTGCGAAGCAAAAAAGCTTGAGAAAGTCAAAAGATAGACGTTGACTGCGGTTGGGTTTCCTTAATTAACAAATTAAAAATGAAAAAGTAAGAAAGAAAAAAGAAAAACGTTGGCGCGTGGCATAGTTAAGATGCATTGCACCGGACAGGGTGATAAAGGAAAGGGATAGTAGTAACTACCAAACCAACTTGCATTGCATATTGCATATGTAATTATGAATATTCTCCTTTTCACGTCTCTCCCATCATAACATAATTCCCTTGCAATTGCAAAACATTAATATCATGATATGTGACGGATTTCAATGTCATTTATTACTAGGGGTATAAAAAATAATTTAACTATCAACTAATTCAAACTGTGCTAAAAGAATTATAATTTTTTAACTAGTCCAATAACTGTTGAATCATTTTATTTAAATTGATTTAAGAATTAAAATGTTTTTTAAAACTGATTCGGTTGTTCCGAAGTGCTCATCAACTATAATATAGGAAGTGTTTATGTGTGGGTATATGAAATAGTGAATGTTGAATATCTATAATTGAGAGTAATGTATCTAAGATAAGTTATAAGATCTCCCTTCATTAGCTATAAGGGGTCATATAAATGAAGTACAATAGGAGATTATGCATATTATTGGTAGCTTATTAGGTGATTTAATGAGGTCATTCAATACTTAGTGCATGTTTGGATTCTCTCTTTTTTTAAGCTAGAAGCTACTTATAAATATAAGTTAGGCTAAAACAAGTTTTGAGAAAAACTCTTATAACGAAAAGCTCTTTTTTATAATAAAGGAAAAAGTTAAAAACTTTTTTTTAAGCTCTTATATGTTTTTCTTGAATTGTGTGTTTTTTTTTAAATGAAGAGTGATAAAGATAGAGAGAAATAATTTTCTTGAAATATGTGCTTTTAAGTAATTTTTAAGCTAAATTTTTTATGTACTTTTCAAACAGCTTTTAACTTCTTTTTTAAGCTTTTTTTTTTAGCTTTACCTTATAAGTAGTTTTTAGCTTAAAAATAAGAGATCCAAACAGGCTCTTAGTGAGTGGTTATTTATAATGAATAAAATTTAGAAGAGAATGGTGGAATGAGATGCTTCATGCCATGTAATAGGAACTGTTTAATTGATCCATAACAAGAATCAAATCACTTAATCAATTTAATTTAGTTTGAGTTAAAAATTGAATCGAACCATAACTATTTTTAGGAATATAAGAACATTGAATATATCAAACTGAATCACAAATAATTGCATTATATTTTTTCAAACTGATTTAAGAATCGAATTACTTTTTAAAATTGATTTGGTTCTAAATCGAATATTTTAATTTTAATTTGATATAAAAAATTGAATAGAATCGTACACCCCTTACTAAATGCAATTAAGAAAAGAGAAGAAAAACAAAATAAATGGATTCCCACCGTGTAATCTCATTTTTTTTTCTTTTCTCCCGGCAACCATTATGCAATGATTATTTAAAGGGTTTTATAAGAATTATGTTATAAGAAAAATGATTGTATTATGTTATAGAGATTCGTTTTACGTGCCAGAGTTTTTATTTTTTTGCTGCGGGTCCCACAAAATATTATTATGTGTGTAGAAATTTTTGTGTGGTTAAATGATAGATGATGAAACTTTATTTAAAATTCAAATCCATGCCCTGTCTGTGACGCACCGGCTTTTGATTTTGATCCAGAAGCTGAAGGGACCACAAAGGAAAAAGCCAAAGCAATTTGGAATATTGACACAAACATTGAACCCACACTAACATAACCGCCATAGTTTCGCACGCCAATCTCATTTATATTCATTCTTTTCGTTTTGTCTCATTTAGGTTCCGAAGCATTCTTGGATTTTGGGTGCCAGTGGGACGTATGGAATTCTAGATATTTTGGGCATGGGGATTTAAACAATATCCAATTTCAGTGGTTCTCAATAGTTTGATTCATTATTGTAAATAAAAATATCTCTGTATTTTTGCATTTATCATCTCATAAAAGTATTTGTTTTTTTTCCTTTGTAAGTAAAATATTTGTTATTTATCAAAAAAAAAAAATATATATTTGTTTTTAAAACCGGCTGGTTATGCCTACGTAATCCTATTTTTTTAATACGAGTGATGATCCCATTAATGAATTTTATATTAATATCTACCATAAAGTTACTTTTTCTTAGAAATGATTTCTAGTTTATTTAAATCGACTTATTGATGGAGTATGTATTCGATCTCTTATAATATCATCTTAATTTCGGGATCCATCCTGAATCAGACTAGTCATGAAATAATGAATTAATTGAAATATCTCTAAAATAAATAAAAATTTATTAATCTCATGTTATTAGAAACATTGTATCTCATATCATCGAGATAAATATGTAGGTCTTTTTAGTTTTACTTTTTGGGTTTTATAATTCTTATGTTGAAGGAGAATTGAAATCTTATGTTATAGAGATAAAAAGCATGTGTGACCCATGTGTTAGAAAAAATTATATGTAGGACCCATGTAATCACGGAAATCGAAGGGTGTGTGGGAAAATTGTATTTCTCATGTTAAATGAGAATTATAAAACCCTTAGTTGTTTTTACAAAAATTGAGCCCTATATATTTTTGGGTTTATCATCTATCATTTAATATGATCAGAAAAACTTTCCTACACTCACAATATTTTGTGGGGTTCGCAACAAAAAAAAAAAACTCTGGCACGCAAAATGAATCTCTATAACATTACACAATCACTTTTCCTACAGCATAACTCTTATAAAACCCTATATTTTTTCTATAATATAATATAATGTCTCACAGTATGAAAAAATATTTTTTCTTATTTAAAACCTTGGAATTATAAAATCTTGTTTTAGGACAATTCCTAATAACAGTTAAAAATGAAAAAAGAAAAGAAAAGAACACTATTGAGGATGATTAGGACAAACCAAATTGAAGTATGGGCCCGCAGCATTTGATTTGCTAGATTCATGTTTTCGTACGAACATTCGTACCATTCTATGGATTAGGACATGGTTCATGATCATGGTCTACCAACTACTAGAAAAATTCCAATTTGTAGGTTAGAAAAGCGCAAAGAGCTAGGGTGTATGATCTTTCCCATACTCTTTCGCCTTCTTTCCTTTTCGTGAGATCTTTTGGTGATCATCTCTCGAATTAAAAATAAGTGTATTTAAATGAAGAATTTTATCTTTAAGTGATTGGGTTACTAGATCTACTTTCCTCTCATGATAATTACATAATTTCACTTCATATTCATCTATCTACTAATCATTATTATTACAAATATGAGGCAGGTTATATTTATAAACTTTTTTGTTTACAAACTCTTACAAACTACACTAAGTATGACCGGTCATACTTTAATCATGCAGTGTACGACCGGTCGTACTTAGTGTAATTTGCAAAAAAGAATTTATAAACGGATACTATCCTTATAAATATTACCTAAAAATTAGTTATTTTGTCGAAACCTTATAAAGAGGACAGCGTCCCATCTCACAAAACTTCAAAGACAAAGAATTTACCTTTCTAACAAGAAATAAATAGGAAGCATTGCGTACAAGCTAGCGTAGTCTTTCTTGGTGTGCTTTTTCTTGTCTACCAAAGTCCTTTGAGGGAAATAGGTAAGAACATTGAACCAAAAAATCATAAATTTCAAATTGTCAACAACAACAACAACATTTGACTTTGTTTGCAAACTAATATACATTGAACCCTTAAAAAAATCTTCATTTTGAATTCTATATTTCTACACTATAATAAATTGTGTTCATATATTCAAGAAAGAAGAGAAGAGGGAAGGAAAACAAAATAAGCTTCATTTGATGTAAATAAATTATTTTCCTCCGTGAAGCACAATTTTTTACGTAACCCCATGATATATAGACTTTGACATTTATAAGGAAAAAAAATGAGGAAGAAAGATTCGATGCTTTTCATGTCACAAAATCAAAGTAGAAATCCCAACAAAATTGAAAAACTTCCAATTTTAATTTCTCTGTCTTTGATGTGCAAACTATTTCCTAAACTTCAAAAAGTATACAATGGTCATCACATCTTGGGGTGCAAATGGGTCATGCGGTTTACCATGAATTAGTATGGCTCATTCATCATCATTGGAGTCACCTCGGTCTACATCTGATAATGAGGCCGAGCCTATCGATCCCAGCATGTATGTCATACCTGGACCGTGTTAGCATATGGGTGTCCTAGAGACAATCTTTTGATTAAATAAAGGACACTAGATGTAGAACTTTGTTTGTCGCAAATAAATGAAAGCACTATTTATTCAGTTTCATATTGTGTCTCGATATTACTGTTAATATTATATGAACGAACTGGATAAACCCCTTGGAATAGAACAGGTATCTCTTGAGTATCTGTGATGAGATCACGATCATGAGGATTCAAGGATATTGCATGTCTATTCCTAATTATATGTTCCTAGTCTAGAGACACTGAGTTTGGGGATCAGTGATCTCGAGTAAAGACTAGTACGACTTATCTACTTGTATATGGATACAAGGTAAAGACCTCATGAGCTGCAGATATGGAGATGTCTTAGCTAAAGTCGTGGGTGGACCTATAAGAGTATAGCTCGCACTGAACAGACCCAAAAGAGACTCTATGAGGAAATCTCACAGATAGTATCTATAACACCTCGGAAAATTAAATGTGAATTTATTTGATAGAATATGAGTTAGAATTGATGGAGTAATGAAAATCAGAGAATTATGGCCAAAATAAGGGCAAAATGGTAATTTGCCAAAAACGTAAACCGAGGCATGAAAAATGGAGTTAGAGATTTAATATGACAAAAATAATGCTGAATATGGAATCAGGGCGGAAAATTGAGTGAGTAGGCAAAATTGTGAAAAAGTGATGAATAGTGACTTTTTAAGTGAAAGATACTGCGGTATGAGTGTACCGATAAGTGTGAAATTTTTATCAATATTTTGAGGAATTAAAAATATGTCATGGACTGGAAAAATGCATAGATTAAGAATTTATGATCAGAAATTTTATCGTGATTAAAGTTAAAACGCGTGTGGGACCCGCGGGTGGTTTAAGTGACTTGAAAGTCACAATTACACAACATTTCTCTCCCCTCCCTCTCTTCTTTCCCGTGAAAGTGCAGCCCCTCCATGGAAGTGAGGTCAAAATCTTCCTTCCCTTGTAACTTGGTCATTTCTCCACCAAATCTTGCAAACTTTGTGTTGAAACTTGTTGTAAATGGCCTTCTAAACACATTGGCACTAGTGGCAAGCCTTGAATCCGCCTCCTTCGTGCGTTTTTGGGCATGGACAGATCCGAACCCTTGGTGTTCTTGGAGTTTTGTTGGAGCTTTGGTCTTCCTTTGGCTTAGTGGAGCCTTGGTGGTGTTCATACACTAGATGGTGAGTATATTTGTGGTATCTTTGTGGTTGATTTTGTAGATCTAGAAATTATGCTTTGAATCTTTAATCTTAGATGTGTGATGATAGAGAGCCCAAATGGAAAAATGCTATTAGATGAAAATGCCTTAGAATGATGCTTGTAAGCTAGAAATGCTATGATAAGTTTTGGTGAAAAAGTTGGGTTTTTAACTTAGGAAAATTCGTGGAAATTTCATGAAAATTGTTATGTGGTGTAATTGAATAATTGAATGATGGACCATTGGTATAGGTTGATAATGTGATTATATGATTAGTGTGTGTATTAAAATGGAATTGAAAACCTTGTAGAACCAACCTTTGAAGAATTCGAACCATAGAGGGGTTTGGAGGAAAAATGATGTAAAAGTTGTGTAGTTGAGATTGTATGATATAAAATGATGTTTAATTGGATGATGATATAGTGTGATATAGTGGAATGAGAAGAAAGAATGTGTGATTCATGATGTATTTGGTAATTTGACCTATAAAAGAGATTGAAGTAAAATGAATGATTACTTGAGATTAAATGATTGATTTGGAAATGGTTTGATAATCATGTTGTGGATTATCTAGGTTGCCTCTTTTGGACGCTTTGGAAGCGGGTAAGCTTGGAGCTTACGTATGGAGCATGGGCTCGGTGTTGAGGTAACCTTTGGAACTGGGGTTTAGCCCTTGTGTGCTCCACCACACCTAGTGGATGGTTGTGGTTGGATTATGTGTTTATGGCATTGTGTGATTATGTGCTTGTATGCATATTGCTTGGATTGTATGAAAAATTGTTTGGTCACTGGCCAGTTGACGTGTGTTGGGTTTGGACATCCGCTGGATCATTTCGATGGCGAAGTGCCAGTTGGGTATGCCATGGGGTCGACTCCTGGGAGCGACACCAGGATGAGCCAAACGTGGGACATCCGCCGGATAGGTCTCTTGAGGAGTTCCGGTTGGGTTGGCCATGGAGTTTTCTCAACCATGGGAGAAGCTCTAGGATTGTCTCGGGAGTTATATGATGGAGTCCTTGAACATAAATCCATGCGTGGATGTTCTCGGGTTGTCTCCAGTTGGTTGGTGATATTGTATTGCTTGCATATTATATGATGTTATATTTGCACATTGAGTGAGCCATGGGGTGGAGAAACCTCCAGGGCCCTTGGTTTACTGAGATATATTTATATATCTCACCCCGTGTTTGGGGCATCATTTCAGGTCAGGTTGAGCCTGGAAGAGTGGAGCATGAGGTGCATATTGGAGGCACCATGAGATGAGCATTGGATTGGGACACACATTGCATATGTTTTATGCTTTAGACTTAGATCATGAACTTGTGCATGTTGAAAATGCCATGCCTTTGTATGTTCATGACTACTTGTTAAGTCTTTTAAATTTGATGTATATGTATGACTTTAGTATCCATTGTATATTTGAGTGAGCATGGGACTTGTCCATTGCCACATTCATTGTATTTGAAGCCTTGGCAAATATGTTGTAAAATGGTCCATATTTGATGTAAAATGGCCATTATATTAAAGACTTTGTAAATGATGCATGATTGAATGAGAATGTATGTTTGAAGGGCCTAGGGCCTACATTAGAGTATGTTTAAGTGTTGTGTGGAGTACTAAGGTGTTAGGGATGGATTACACAACCCCTTTTTGGGCTGAAAATGCTGTAATCTGTCACTTTTGTTGCATAGTAATCGATTACCCAAGCATGGTAATCGATTACCATGCAACAGGGGACGAAATTTGGCTACTGTCTTCACTGGTAATCGATTACTGAGGCTTGGTAATCGATTACCATGTGAGGTAATCGATTACCCAAGGTTGGTAATCGATTACCAGAACAGAGGAGGTGAAATTTTAGCTACTGCCTCATTTTTGACAGGTGGTAATCGATTACCACCCACTGGTAATCGATTACCACAGTGTAAATTTTGAAAATTTGAGTTTTTCTAGACTAAAAGAAAGGGGTTTAACTTGATGGGTAGAACTCCACATGGTACGTGGTTTGAAACCACGCGTAGCTTATGTAAAGGGCTAGAACTTGGTAAGAAATGAAAATAAGTTGATGGGTTTAAATGAGTTGAATAAAAGAAAGATTAGTGATGTTAGTAAACTGAATGCTTCCGCGTATTGCAATTACAATCATAGTGTTGTTTTAATTAATTACGGAAAAGGTTATAGTCATGAAAAGAAATATGATAAAAGAAAAAAAAGTTGCCAGTAATTTAATTAACCCAATTACTGTGATTGTAACTGCTCTTAATATCATAATCAATGTTAACAATACTGGTACGTAACGGGCTGTTACATTTTATGGTATCAGAGCAGTTTCATTAGGGAACTCTGATTATTGTGTAATTGAGGTGAGTGCTGTATAGTTGTACGTAGACTCTTATTGACTACTACACATGTGATTCCTTAGTTTGGGCCTGATCAACCCATTTCTTCGTGTTCAATGTGTGGTCAGTATAAGATGCCTTCGTGACAACCCTGGAGCACTAATGCCATTCCTTAGGCTGAGGTGGTGGGTGCAGTGTTGACTGCTCCACAGAAAGATATGTTAGTAAGTGAATTTGGTATAATTGAGGACTTAGTGAGAATAAATTGAGATAAGATGTTTAACCATTTTGGGTAGAATGCTACTATAGTTGAATGTGGTCTTGTGGTGAGTAAGTGTGATTGATTTGAATTGATATTATGATGATGATGTTGGTAAGTCTTCCCAAATTGTACGGGGAGTTAGAATAATTGAATATATGTGGAATTAGTGCTATAACTTTGATATGGTAGGGGAATTGGAACCCCAATGAATTCGTGAGAGTTTGAATATGAGTGTTTATATGTAATGTTGGATACCTTAGGGTTAAATAATAAGGTTATAAGACCCTTGATGAGGGAATACACTTGGATGACTTAAGATGCTTGGATGCAGAAATAAATAGAAATTTCAAAATTTGGATTGAGGATTGTGAGTAATTTAAAAGAACTATGGAAATGATTTGTTGGATAATTCAATGTTGAAATTGGGACTTAGGTCCATGATGAGTTAATGTTGGCTGAATATGAGTGAGGATATCATGGGTATAAAAAGTAAAATATAAGAAGTTGAGGAAATTACCATGGATGGAATTGGATGAATTTGATTGAAAGTATGAGAATCCATAAGTTAAGGATGGTTGGACTTGACAAATGTGAGGTGAGAAAATATAACTGAGTGTGGTGTATTAATTATACTAATATGCTTCCATAATGTTGTGGAGCATTGCAAAATGGATGATGTGGCTTAATTATATGGAGATAGTAATCCTGTGATGGCTAAGTGTTAGTATGTATATATGTATATATATATATATGTATTGTGAAGGCCGGGGTGCCTAAATGTATATTTGTGTTGTTTTGAGTTAGTAAACTCTTGGGTAAAAGAAAAATTTTGCAACTGAAATCCCTATGATGGGAAATGTTTGAAGAGATTGTCTCTTTGGAGTGTCATTGGATGCTCAATGTGGTATGGGATTCATGATGGAGTCCCGGTGTGCAAGTTATACCATGGCACACATGTTGGTAATAATGTGACAATTAATATTGTCCTGAGTTTCCTTGTTGATTGAATCCTAAGAGGTGTTGCTCTTGGAAGTCCCAGGTGAGCGTTGCTCGAAGTTGGAATGTATCTGGTGGTCCTGATGCGCTGAATGCATGGACTAGTATGGAAGGGCACTCTTGGTGTCATAGTGAAATATTGAGAGAAAAGTGATGTTATGTTAATGAAGTGGATCTTCTACAGTGTTGAGCATAGTTGCTATGAGTCGTGATGGACAATGGATTAGAACTGTACCAAGCATGGGCACTATTAAGAATTGAAGATTTTGTGTTAAAATATGAGAAAGATGTTGGAATCATGTGGTGATGATTGTGTTATGGACTAAGACTAATGACTAGTCAAGTGAAATGAGTATATTGTCGAGAAAAGAACCATATTGGAAAATGATAGTGCATGGTGCAAAAGTAAGATATAACTAGTATACCACTATGTATCTATATAGGACTCTGTTTGCCGTTATATACGGATTTGATGTGAATGTGTTTATCTTTGTGTGGCTTATATGCCCGGATTATGTGGCCATCTCCGTATGGATTATGTTCCCGGAGATTATTATTATGTTGTATAAGTAATGTAGTGTGAGGTAGAACCTTGTGTTAGCGGGACTGTTAGTACAGCCGTTGGCATGTTACCTCTTCTTGCGTGAATTATAAGGACAGATTCTCTGATTGGTGGGGCATTGCACCTGGGGCCCTTAGGACAGCAAGAGCTCGAGGGGTTAAACCTAAGGATGTTCTTACCCATTGCACTAGAGGACTGTATCTTGTGAGGAACGCAAGAGGTGAATCTTGGGATAATATAAGTGAACAAGTAATATGCCTAATATGATGAAATGTGTGAGGTGCCATGAGATGGCAGTTCGAATTATGAAATTGAGCACTCGGAGATGTGCATGAGTGTATACCAAGTGTGGTAGTATGGAATTATGGTTTTACGGAAATGGTGAAATGAATTATTGGATTGTCACCCTATGTGAAGGGGATGGAAAATTGATTAGTACTGATGGATTGAGTCAAAGTCTTCTGGGAAGGCTTGTGTTGACAAGATGTTAAGCTAAGTTGGTGGCCAAAGTGGCCAGTGATTTTAATAAGTGATTAATTGTGATGTAGTCAAGTAAGAAGGTGCGATACTAGCTATTAAATCGAATGGTATTTGGTGAAATAACAGGTTGAGATCTTTGCCCTGGTGGTAGAGTCACTGGTGAAGTTGTATAGATGCAAATTATAGTGAGAGATGTGTTGAAAATACACAATGTTGATGTTGTTTTTGGACTAGGTATCAAGATATATGATTGAGTGTGCTAGCAGTACTTCGAATAGTCCGAGAGACTTGTGTAACAGCTGATATGAACTGATGAAAGTAATGACAAGGATGGATTTAGTTCCTAGTGGCATGATAAATAGGCTTTGAAAATCCCTATATGGTGGGACAGGTATGAGAGAGATGATATGTGACCTTGGAATGATACATACCTATGAAGCACCGACACTTCAAAAATCCTGACGTGTCGTGTCCGACACTTCCCGACACTCTCGGACACTCCGACACTCCCCGACACTCCAACTCACATTATAGAAATTCAAAAAAAGGTTTAAATGTTACATTGTGTTGAGTTTTTAGTTCTAACTATTAAATTCGTTGGATTACGATTACTATTTTATTGAGTTTAATATAAATATTTGAGATATCTTATGTTTTTTTGCAAAATTTATGAATATTATAAGTTTAGATTCATTTTTTTATTAAATTATTGAATATTAAATACAATATACACCTCATAAATTAAAAATATTATTTAATATCAAAACGTGTCCTAACGTGTCGAAATCTAACATTTTTTAGAATTAACGTGTCGGAGTGTGGTGTCGTATCGTGTCACGTGTCCCGTGTCAGTGTCGGTGCTACATAGATACATACTGGTGGAATGAAATGATGATGAAGGTGAGGAGTATAGAATGAAATACATGTGGAACTGATAACATGAGTATGGGACGGTAATTAAAGAAAGTTGTTAGTGGAAATCTTAGGCATGTTGCCTTTAATGTGAGAAATCCATGGTGAATTATGTGTTAAGTTTTGAGATGATGAGTTCAAATTGTAAGGGTGGTCTAGTGTATGAAAATTAATGAGTGAATTCGTGGTTGAAAGCTTTGAAATAACCGATGTAAGGTATGAATTGTAATGTGTGGTCTATTGAGTACCAGTAAAATGTCTTGAGGAAGTGATCCGCCGTTGTGTTTTGGCGAAAGTTGGTAAACCTGTAAGGTTGGATTCGAAAGTGAGCACAGGGATGGTGCTTGTTAAAGATAAAATACTGAGATGAAATTGTACGTCGTAGGTTGAAAACATGAGAAGAGAAAAGTGTGTACATGTGAGTTGTGGCTAAATGCCAAAAACGAGGATTTATCCCTCAGAAAATAAAAGTATAGTGAGAGTGAACTAGATGATTACTCGGTGAAGTGCACTGAGCGGCTGTGAGATTCCATAATAGTGTTTAATGTGGAGTAGAAATGTGGAAAAATTTATGACAAGAGTACATACTCCGTAGAAATAAAAATCAGAGAAGGATAATTGTGGCGGTATTGTGTCAGAAAGTAATAGTTGCTGGTGTGGCATAGATTGAACAGAATGTGGTATGATCCTATAGGCATAGTTGTTGATATGTTAACTAGGTAGGAGAACCCTCTAAGAGAAATTATGGGCTATATGTGCTAGGTAGTCTGACATATGATAAGCAATTGGCTTGGTTAAGCAGAGAAAGTGCACAACTGTGTGGTGCGCTCCGGTTGTTCACATGGGGTGTCACCGGTTGAGATTGAAATTGGGGAGGACTTGAAGTCTCTCTTTGTGGCCTTTGAAATGCAAGGCCATTGTGAAATGGGGCTGAAAAGCCAAAAGATAGAAATGTAAATGATTGTTTTGGTGTCCGCACACTGATGAAGCTACTTGGGGTCGGGAGACTGAGATTCTCCGGCTGTATCCTAAGTTAGCATATGTGCATAGTTGATCTTGCGGACAAAATTCCTAAAAGGTGGGGTGAATATAACACCTCGGAAAATTAAATGTGAATTTATTTGATAGAATATGAGTTACAATTGATGGAGTAATGAAAATCAGAGAATTATGGCCAAAATGGGCAAAAAGGGCAAAATGGTAATTTGCCAAAAACGTAAACCGAGGCATGAAAAATGGAGTTAGAGATTTAATATGACAAAAATAATGCTGAATATGGAATCAGGGCGGACAATTGAGTGAGTAGGCAAAATTGTGAAAAAGTGATGAATAGTGACTTTTTAAGTGAAAGATACTGCGGTATGAGTGTACCGATAAGTGTGAAATTTTTATCAATATTTTGAGGAATTAAAAATATGTCATGGACTGGAAAAATGCATAGATTAAGAATTTATGATCAGAAATTTTATCGTGATTAAAGTTAAAACGCGTGTGGGACCCGCGGGTGGTTTAAGTGACTTGAAAGTCACAATTACACAACATTTCTCTCCCCTCCCTCTCTTCTTTCCCGTGAAAGTGCAGCCCCTCCATGGAAGTGAGGTCAAAATCTTCCTTCCCTTGTAACTTGGTCATTTCTCCACCAAATCTTGCAAACTTTGTGTTGAAACTTGTTGTAAATGGCCTTCTAAACACATTGGCACTAGTGGCAAGCCTTGAATCCGCCTCCTTCGTGCGTTTTTGGGCATGGACAGATCCGAACCCTTGGTGTTCTTGGAGTTTTGTTGGAGCTTTGGTCTTCCTTTGGCTTAGTGGAGCCTTGGTGGTGTTCATACACTAGATGGTGAGTATATTTGTGGTATCTTTGTTGATTTTGTAGATCTAGAAATTATGCTTTGAATCTTTAATCTTAGATGTGTGATGATAGAGAGCCCAAATGGAAAAATGCTATTAGATGAAAATGCCTTAGAATGATGCTTGTAAGCTAGAAATGCTATGATAAGTTTTGGTGAAAAAGTTGGGTTTTTAACTTAGGAAAATTCGTGGAAATTTCATGAAAATTGTTATGTGGTGTAATTGAATAATTGAATGATGGACCATTGGTATAGGTTGATAATGTGATTATATGATTAGTGTGTGTATTAAAATGGAATTGAAAACCTTGTAGAACCAACCTTTGAAGAATTCGAACCATAGAGGGGTTTGGAGGAAAAATGATGTAAAAGTTGTGTAGTTGAGATTGTATGATATAAAATGATGTTTAATTGGATGATGATATAGTGTGATATAGTGGAATGAGAAGAAAGAATGTGTGATTCATGATGTATTTGGTAATTTGACCTATAAAAGTGATTGAAGTAAAATGAATGATTACTTGAGATTAAATGATTGATTTGGAAATGGTTTGATAATCATGTTGTGGATTATCTAGGTTGCCTCTTTTGGACGCTTTGGAAGCGGGTAAGCTTGGAGCTTACGTATGGAGCATGGGCTCGGTGTTGAGGTAACCTTTGGAACTGGGGTTTAGCCCTTGTGTGCTCCACCACACCTAGTGGATGGTTGTGGTTGGATTATGTGTTTATGGCATTGTGTGATTATGTGCTTGTATGCATATTGCTTGGATTGTATGAAAAATTGTTTGGTCACTAGCCAGTTGACGTGTGTTGGGTTTGGACATCCGCTGGATCATTTCGATGGCGAAGTGCCAGTTGGGTATGCCATGGGGTCGACTCTGGGAGCGACACCAGGATGAGCCAAACGTGGGACATCCGCCGGATAGGTCTCTTGAGGAGTTCCGGTTGGGTTGGCCATGGAGTTTTCTCAACCA
>JAVKPL010015334.1:0-12451 GCA_032173675.1 Gastrolobium villosum | reverse complement strand
TATGTTTTGGTGCCTTGGTTCGGTTGGTCTTGCTTGTTAGAGGTACTGTTACCATTAGTGGTGCATCTGTTGATGTTTTGTTTGACTTTGGGGCTACGCATTCTTTTGTTGCTACCCCGATTGTTGTGGGGCTTGAATTGCCTATGTCTGTGCTTTCTCCACCGCTGCGGGTGACCACCGCCACCGGAGAAATTTGTGATTCTACCACTGTTCACCGCGATGTACGGTTTCAGTGGGATGGCCGTGACTTCTCGGTAGATCTGATAGGGTTGCCGATGGCCAACTTGGAGATTATTTTGGGCATGGATTGGTTGTATAGAAATTGTGTGATGATTGACTGTTGTGCCAAGAAAGTGATGATGTCTCCGAGTGGATTCGTAGACAGTTCCTTGTCGTTCATTTCAATCCTGCAAGCTAGAAAGGCGTTGAGTGCAGGGGCTCTTGGCTATGTGATGTTGGGAGGTTTGGTGAGTGGGACACAGGAGGATCTCACTGGCATTCCTGTGGTGAGGGAATTCCTCGAGGTATTTCCCGAGGGGATTCCTGAGTTTCCACCACAGAGGGAGATAGAATTCTCCATTGATCTGTTGCCAGGTGTGGGGCCTATTTCCTTAGCTCCATATCGGATGTCACCACCAGAGATGGCAGTGTTGAAGAAGCATATTGAAGATCTTTTGGTGAAAGACTGCATTAGACCGAGTGTGTCTCCTTGGGGAGCACCGGTTATCTTCGTGAAGAAGAAGGATGGGACAATGCGATTGTGCACTGATTACAGGCAGCTGAACAAGGTGACGATCAAGAACAAGTATCCTATTATTGATGATATATTGGATCAGCTCAGGGGTGCTTGTGTGTATTTGAAGATTGATCTCCGGTCCAGATACCATCAGATTCGGGTGAAGCCAGAGGATGTCTCTAAGACCGCATTTCGCTCGAGATACGGTCACTTTGAGTATTTGGTGATTCCGTTTGGACTCACCAATGCACCTGCTGTGTTCATGGATTACATGAACCGGATTTTCCAGCCGTACCTAGATCAGTTTGTGATCGTCTTCATTGATGATATTCTGATTTACTCCAAGACAGAGGAGGAGCATGCGGAGCATCTGAGAATTGTTTTGCAAGTGCTGAAAGAGAAGAAGCTGTATCTGAAGCCTTCAAAGTGTGAGTTTTGGCTCAAGTCTGTGAAGTTCCTTGGGCACGTGATTTCAGCAGATGGAGTTGCGGTGGATCCTAACAAGATCGAAGCAGTGCTGGATTGGGAGAGACCCAAGACAGTTACGGAAGTTAGGAGCTTTCTAGGTTTGGCAGGTTACTATCGGAGGTTCATCAAGGGTTTCTCCATGATGGTTCTCCCTTCGACTCGCCTCACTCGGAAGGAGACTCCATTTGTATGGACTCACGAGTGTGAGGAATGTTTTCAGGAGTTGAAGGAGAGACAGACTACTGCTCCTGTGTTGGTCCTTCCTGATCCTGCGCTCGAGATTGAGCTTTACACCGATGCCTCTGGGAAGGGGCTGGGTTGTGTGTTGATGCAGTTGGGCAAAGTGATTGCCTATGCTTCGAGGCGGTTGAAGCCTCATGAGGAGAATTACCCTACTCATGATTTGGAGTTGGCTGCTATTGTGTTTGCTTTCAAGATTTGGAGGCATTACCTTTTTGGCTTGAGGTTTGTGGTGTTCAGTGACCACAAGAGTTTGAAGTACCTGTTCGACCAGAAGGAGTTGAACATGAGGCAGAGGAGATGGATGGAGTTCATTAAGGATTACGACTTCGAGTTGAGGTACCATCCTGGCAAGGCCAATGTGGTAGCAGATGCTTTGAGCCGGAAATTTGGGAGCCCCTCTAGTTCCTTACTCTGTAATTTTGACGTGGTTGAGAAGTTCCTGAACCTAGCGGTTACCTCTTCTTGTAAGAGTGCACTTCTCGAGATGGAAGCAGCTGATGTTGTGAATGAGCTGATAGAAAAGATTAAAGAGGCACAAGTTCAGAGAGAGTGCTTGGACTATGTGAAGAACCAAGACGGTGTGTCTTGGAATGATGATGGACTACTTTTGTTTCAGCAGAGGATCATGGTTCCTCGAGGTCTGTTGACCGTAGAGGTCATGGCTGAGGCCCATAAGGGCCAGTTTTCTATCCACCCTGGTGCTACAAAGGTGTATCAAGACCTGAAGAAGAACTTTTGGTGGCCGGGCATGAAGAAAGATGTTACGATTTTCGTGTCCAAGTGTTTGGTTTGCTAGAAGGTGAAGATTGAACACCAGAAGCCGTCTGGTAAACTTCAACCTCTTGATGTACCACAGTGGAAATGGGAAAGTATTTCCATGGATTTCGTGGTGGGATTGCCTAAGACTCAGGCGGGTTGTGACTCTATCTGGGTTATTGTGGACAGGCTGACGAAGTCTGCCCATTTTCTTCCGGTGAAGGTGAGCTTTTCCACAGAGCAGTTGGCCAAGCTTTATGTTCGTGAGATAGTGAGGCTTCACGGGGTGCCCGAGAGTATCATCAGTGATAGGGACCCGAAGTTCACATCTTAGTTATGGGAGGCGCTGCAGGAGGCTTTTGGTACACAGTTGAGATTGAGTACCGCCTATCACCCTCAGACTGAGATGACCATCCAGACCTTGGAGGACATGTTGCGAGCTTGCACGTTGGAGCAGGGCTCGGCATGGGATAGGTACCTTCTGTTAGTGAAGTTTTCATACAACAACAACTTTCATGCTAGCCTAGGCATAGCGCTCTACGAAGCACTGTATGGTAGGAGGTGTCGGACTCCTACTTGTTGGAATGAGGTTGGGGACAAAGAACTTTTTGGCTTGGACTTTGTCCAAGATACTACCCAGCAGATCCTAATGATCCGTGAAAAGTTGAAGCAGGCGCAGATTCACTAAAAGAGCTAATATGATGTCAAGCACCGACCTCCGGAATTCAGTGGGGGTGAGCACGTGTTTGTGAGACTTTCACCTGTCACCGGTGTTGGACGAGCTCTCGGAGTGAGGAAGCGGAGCCCGCGGTTTATTGGGCCATACCAGATTCTTGGTAGAGTAGGACCTGTTGCCTATCGGTTTGCCATGCCTCCGAACTTGGCCAACATCCACGATGTGTTTCACGTGTCTCAGCTTCGGAAGTACGTGGCAGATCCTTCGCACGTGGTGCAACTTGATGATGTGGAGGTTCGGGAGAACCTAAAGACTCCCGTCGGACCACTTAGAATTCTCGATCGTGGCGAGAAACAGCTGAGGAACAAGACCATTCCGATGGTTAAAGTGTAGTGGACTGGACGCACTCCTGAAGAGTGTACGTGGGAGCGAGAGGAAGAGTTTCTCCGGTAGTACCCCGACTTCCGAGACAGGTATGTTTCTAATTCTGAGGACAAAATCCTTAAAAAGGTGGGGTGAATGTAAGAACTCGCACCGCTAATTAAGGAAATTAATTGATTAATTGTGATAAATTAGGAATTGATTCCATAATTGACCCTAATAATTATTATGGGGCTTAAATAATTATAATAAGTGGGTAAGAATGCTGAAAGTCATTTTTCGAAAGAAAAGTGCATATACCGGTTCTGCTAGTCGGTATAAATGCGTACCGAAAAAGTATCCCGAAAAATTATAATAAGTGCATGATAACTACTAGAATATTATATAGGACTTGTAAAACGAATCTCAAGTTAAAATAATGTGATTTGATGCCAGAACTGATACTGGCTATGGAAAAGCGCGTACCGGAAAGATGATCCGAAAAATAAAATAAAAATATGATAAATCTTAGAAAAATGTGTAGGTTTAGATTCCAAAGTTTGGGATCAAGATCTTTTGCGTAGCTATTAAGACTAATACTGTGCTGTTAAGTGGATTTGGCTATATATGCACCTATTATGGCACAAAACCCTAAAAACCTAACTTACCTAAGTGGGTTTCTGCTCTCTTGGCTGCTGCCACCTTCCCTCACTTGCTCATTTTCGTTTTTGGCTTGGAGACCTCCAAAGATATCACTTTTCTTCATGATTTCTTCATCTAAACACTTGGCCTTGAGTGTGTGAGCTTGGTGTGCAGAGAGAGGTCCCTTTTCTGAGTTTGTGAACCTGTTTGAGGGAGGTTGGGCTGCTGATTTTGTGCTTTAGGGGTTAAAGTCATATTCTTGGCACTTGGTGCTTCAAGAAGCTTCTTTTGGTGGGAAAGGATCAACCTTCAACCTCATTTTCGTTCTTTGTTGAAGTCAGCACCTTGGAGCTGTTGTGAGAGCTCTAAGAGCATCATCTACCTCTATTTTGGCTTGTGGTATGACCACCACCTTTGAACTTGAGTTTTTATGCTTAAAAATGGAACCTTGATGCATGTAAAGGCTAAAAGATGATAACTTAACTTTGTGTAATGTCAAACACACCTAGAAATGCATGCTTTAGGGTCTTTAATCGGTAAAAACCCAACCTTGGATGGATATCTTCACGAAAATGCATAACTGCATTCTGTCGTGAAATATCCGGATATTTGTCGAGCAAATATCGGGATATTGATATCCGGATATGGGATCTGGATATCTGGATATTGTATATCCGGATATGGTCTGTGAGATATCCGGATATTGCATATCCGGTTATGCCCCGAGAAATATCCAAATATTCTGGGATTTCGAATAACAGTAGCTTTACTGTTCATACAGTAGGCTATTGAGGGTTTGTGGACCCTAGATTAAGGAAGTTAAACTTCTGTAATTAATGGACTAAGTCAGAATCATGTGATTAAGGGCTTGTGGCTTTGTTAGAAGCCTTAAGACGTAAAACGTAAAGTAAAGGCGTTGTCCTTGTATTGTATGCTTGAGATACATGTTTATTGATATGTTAATGGTCCATAAAAGATTGTAATACTGCTTTGTTTGGACTTTGAGCTTGTGGCTTGGATAGCTAGCTTAAGAGGTAAGCTTTCGTGTCCTCGGTTTAGCTATGTTTTGGTTCCACCATGTCCCAAGGGGATGTGGTTTATGCATGCTGTGTTACATGCTTTAATGTTTTGGAAATGCTGTTGAGCTATTATATGCAATGTGCTTTTATGATATGCATGTGATGTCCACCTATACGGTAAGCCTGAGTATGTAGTACATACAAGATGGTGAGGCTGTGGGTGAGGTGCAAGCGGTGTTCCTTGTACTCATGTGGGTATAGACGTATTCCTGCATTTCTCTGTCCAGTAGATAGTAATAAACGCACATGTCATAGATATCTGTTGCACTGCATAGTTTTGGAACTTATATTGAATTACTGTTTTTAGAACTTATATTGCACATGTAAGTGAGCTTGGGGTGGAAGATCCTTGAGGACCCCTTGTCTTACTAAGATTTCTTTGATTAGAGATCTCACCCCACGTTTGGGGACGCTTATTTCAGGTTCAGGTAATGTTGAGGCCTTAGGTGACAGGAGGCCAGAGTTGAGCTAGATAGTGCTGATTATATGCTGATTGTACCTGTTGTTGATATGTTGTTAGCTTCATTTATGTTTATGGAGTATTATGCTGAGACTTGTTTGGCTATGTTGTTTATTTGGTGAGCATGGGGTTTGTCCATGCCATGTAGACTTGTTATGTCTTAGTTCTATTTGATGTTGTAATAATGTATCAGGGTATTGTCCGGACTACGTGATGTAGATCCGTGATTTTAGATACACACTTATCTTTATGTTATGAGGTATTCCAGTTAGTTGTCTTGCAATCTTCATACAGGTATTGTTTTTATGAAATTGACTAAGTAATCAAGCTGGTAATTGATAATGATGTTATAATTGAAAAGAAAAAGAATATTCCTCATTTTTTTAATTAAGCACCGCTTAATACGATGTAATGTTAATATTCCGGGTATATACGGGGTGTTACAGGAACGATCTTTACTTATCATTTTATTACTTATATGACTAGTGCACTTTCTAATCTGACAACAAGTTTTTGGCGCCGTTGTCGGGGATTTGATGTTCAACATTGACAAATACCTTTAGTTGTTGAGATTGAATCTTTTACTTTTCAGCATTTTAATTTTTTTTATTGTATGAATTTTTGTTCTCTGGTAATTCTGGTGTATGCGAGGTACTATTGATCAAAACTCTCTGTCGTTTGATCCAGAATTAGAAAGGACAATTAGAAGGATTAGAAGGGCAGCCAGAAGAAGGCAAGTATTGGAAAGTGGTGAACCAAGAACTACAGTACTAGAAGAAATTAGAGCAGAAAATTACGTGCAACCACCACAGAGGACACTGGGAGATTACTTGACTCCTGCTGTCATTCCACCTATTGGAAGTGTGGTTAGACCTACTGTAGAGCCCAACAATTTCGAATTGAAGCCTGCACTGCTACAGTTGGTGCAGAAGGAACAATTTGCTGGAACAAGTGCAGAAGATCCATATCCTCACATTGAGAATTTCTTGTTGTTAAGTGACACTATGAAAATCAATGGAGTGACAAGAGATGCCATTCTGTTGAGGCTATTTACTCATTCACTGAAGGATGATGCCAGGAGATGGTTACAGTCACTGCCACAAGGAAGTATTGAGAGTAAAATGGCCTTGAAGGCCGATGCATGTAAGGTGAAAAAACAAAAAAAATTCACGCGAAAACATACATGCACATAAAGATCCATGCTTTAGGACAACATGATGTTACCTTATTTTGGCCTGATCAGTCAGGGAGATCAATTGTCAGGTCTGAAGGGTTCAAACCCTCTAATGTTGATCCACACCACCGTTCATCAATGATGCAAGAACACTTTCTTGCAAGCCACCAGATGATCACCACAATGAGGCTTGCTATGCGCTCAATTGGTGAAGGTGGAGGCTAGGTATTGTGTTTGGAAAGGTGTAGTGAAACTACCCTATAGAATGGCGCATGAGAGGGATGGAGAGTACGCTAGGTTTTTGTGAAAACCCTAAGGAGAGAAAACACCCAAGTAATATGCGCACAAGAGGGATTAGAGAGTAGTATATAGTAATCAGATTTTTCTTTCAAAAACATTTGAAAGTGGCGCACAAAATCAAGGAGAAACAAGTGGAGTTGTTGCAAATCAAATCTAGCCAACAAATTCCAATCTTATCCTCATGAGACTAAGTTCAAACCTAGTCAAAATTCTGATTTAAAAACCATCATATTGTTACCCATTTCATGTGCAATATTCAACCCAAAAAGGGTCCAAATATGTTGAGTAATTGCATTCAAAATTTGAACCAACTCACTCATTTATTCTCTCAACTACTAAATCTGATTGAAGCTTGTTTGAATGACTAGATGACATTCATATCCACTCAATATTGCGCCCCAAATCTGCCCTTGGTGATCTCCAAAGATCTCCTCTTGATACAAGGGATTTGTTTTAACAAGATCTCATCTTATCATTTTGTTATGAAATAACTTTTCATAGCCAATTTAAATTGGAATTCAAACACTTGAATTCAAATGTTCAAACATTCAAACATTCAAATTCAAAATTCAAATTTCAAATTCAAAATTTAAATTTCAAAATCCAATTTCAAAATTCAAAATTCAAATTTCAAATTTCAAATTCAAAAATCGAATTTCAAAATTCAAATTTCAAATTCAAAATTCAAAATTCAAATGTTTGATAATTAATTTAATTAATTAAATTAATTAGTAATTTCTTGGACTATCCAAGCCCATTACTGTGCTCCATACGCCCTCCACCATTTAGGTGGGCTTCCAAACAGCTTCTTGGGCTAACAACCATTATTAGGCCCAATACCTTTAAAGCTAGTTCATCATGACTACAAGGTGTTAGTGTGTGACCCATTAGGTCTAACTTAGCTTCTGACATAACTGGGCTTGGGCCCAACAAGCCCACAACCCAATTAATGACAACACAGAGCACTAGCAATGCTTTGTTACCCCAGAACTAGTCAGATTAATGACTTGATCATCCTATTGCACATATTTTGTTGCCGTATGTATTTCCCTTCGTCTCGGTTATCTTCCCATTAACTTAGGGTAAGGAAATGTATCAACCCCTGCGGTTTAGGGTAAGCTTTATTCGAAATAGGGAATCTTCGATTTTTACTGACTCTAAAGGTAGATCATCTCATGATCTCTTTTACTATGCATAGATTCCCGAGTCCCTGTAAATGTCATCCTGATTTCTCCGGTTTACAGATAACCTAATCTCTCACAGAGATTTGATGAATTTCTTCAGCTTATTACCCTAGCCCTGTGCCCTTTCAGGACACGCCCAACAGTATACCTATGAGTCTCTATGTTTTAGGCAGACGAGGCATACAATCAAAACATGCCTTATAGAACACAGTCTAGGTAATAACTTCTGGTTTAAGGAAAGACATACCCAAACATAAAGAGATTACTCTAATGACACTATCTGTGAGATTTCCTCATAGAGTCTTTTTTTGGGTCTGTTCAGTGCGAGCTATACTCTTATAGGTCCACCCACGACTTTAGCTAAGACATCTCTATATTTGTAGCTAATGAGGTCTTTACCTTGTATCCATATACAAGTAGAAAAGTCGTACTAGTCTTACCCGAGATCACTGATCCCCAATCTCAGTGTCTCTAGACTAGGAACATATAATTAGGAATAGACATGCGATATCCTTGAATCCTCATGATCGTGATCTCATCACAGATACTCAAGTGATACCTGTTCTACTCCAAGGGGTTTATCCAGTTCATTCATATAATATTAACAATAATATCGAGACATAATATGAAACTGGATAAATAGTGCTTTTATTTATTTGCGACAAATAGTTCTACATCTAGTGTCCTTTATTTAATCAAAAGATTGTCTCTAGGACACCCATATACTAACAAGTATTACTACTTGGGAAGATCTGCAAACCAAGTTTTTGGCAAGATTCTTTTCAGCATCCAACAGGGCAAAGTTAAAGGATGAGATCACAGGATTCAAGCAGAAAGAGTCAAAGTCCATTTATGAGGCCTGGGAAAGGTTCAAAACATTGTTGAGGAAATGTCCACAACATGGGATTGAAGTGTGGAATCAGGAAGCAATCTTTCTACAAGGGATGAATACTAATACTAGAACATTGGTGAATGCCACTGGTGGTGGGCCATTGACAACCAAGACTCCTCAGGAAGCCCTTGACATATTTGAATCTTTGGCATCTCAGGAATTTGACAATGCTCTAGTGGCTGATAGAAGAACATGAATCATTAAGTTGGATGGCTGTGATGCTCTGCTAGCCAAGAATGATCAGTTGATGCAAACTCAGAAAGAGCAACAGCAACAGTTGGATGCTCTCACTAAGCAACTATCCTCTCAAAAGGTTGCTTATGTGGACACTAACTGTGTGTGTGCAATTTGTGGGAAAAGCCATGTAACAGATGATTGTGATTATGGGGTATCTACAGAACAAGCTGAGGTTAATGGAGTATGGTATGATCAGAGGAACCCTAACACCCAAGGGCGAAATCTATATGTGCCACCATGGAAGAATAGGAATCAACACCCTGGGTTCAGTTACAGTTCTAACCATCAGTTAAATCCTCCATTGCATCCTCCTCCACCACATTCATCACAGCAAGCAGATACTTCTGCATGGGAGAAAGCTTTTGCCCAATTATCTAAGACTACTCAAGATTTCATTCAAGGGTCAAATTCTTTCAGAGAAGAAACTTCTGCATTAATGCAAGAAACTAAAACTTCATTCAGAAACCAGGAAGCATCCATCCGGAATTTGGAGACACAGATTGGTCAGTTATCCAGGCAGATATCTGAGAGATCACAGGGAAAGTTCCCTGGTGATACAATGATGAATCCAAAGGAGCACTGCAAAGCTATTACTACAAGAAGTGGGCTTGTGCTTCAACCGGTTCAGAAGAAAGTGGAAGGCAAGAAGGATGAAGAAGAAGTAATTGTTGAGGATGTAGTGGAAGGTGATGAAAAAGAAACAGTGAAGGAAGATAAGAAAAAAATGAGGTGGTCGTTGAAAATAACCCTTCACCTAAGAAGATGATAAGTGGGAGAAGAAGAAAATGGCTGACAAGCAAGATCAGCCCATTAACTTGTCTCCATATGCTAAAGTTCCCTATCCTCAGAGGTTGAAGCAAGAAATCCAGAAACATCATTATGCAAGATTTCTGGATATCTTTAAGAAGTTGCAGATCAACATTCTATTTGTTGAGGCCTTGGAGAACATGCCTCACTATGCCAAGTTCATGGAGGATCTCCTGTCTAAGAAGAGGAAACTGAAGGATGGTGAGACAGTGTCCTTAACAGAAGAGTGTAGTACCCTTATCCAGAAGAAGCTTCCACCAAAATTAAAAGATCCAGGAAGTTTCAGCATTCCTATTGCCATTGGAGATGTGGAAGTAGGGAAGGCACTTTGTGATTTGGAGGCCAGCATAAATTTGATGCCATTGACTCTATGTAGAGCCTTGGGAATCAACACATTGAAGGATACTAATCTTATTCTGCATCTTGCAGATAGATCCATCAAGAGACCAAAAGGTGTGGTAGAAGATGTTTTGGTTAAGGTGGATAAGTTCATTTTTCCAGTGGACTTTGTGATTCTTGATATGGAAGAAGAAGATACTGAAAGCCCTCTACTTCTAGGGAGGCCATTCTTAGCAACTGCTAGATCCCTGATTGATGTTGAACAAGGGAAACTAATGCTAAGGGTGAATGAAGAGACAGTCACTATTGATGTGTTTGAAGCAATTAAACATCCTGTAGATGTGGAGAATTGTTTCAGGATTGATATCTTCCAGGAGGTTGTGGATGAAGTGACAGGAGAAGGGGACCTATTACTAGAGGAAGACAAATGTAAGGAAGAAACTAGTGAGGAATATTATCAGGAAGAACCGGTAGTTGAGGAACTTGAACAGAAGGTGGATGACATTCCTAAGGGAGCACCTAAGGTAGAATTAAAAGAATTACCTTCAAATCTAAAATATGTGTTCCTTGGGGATGATCAAACCTACCCAGCTATTATCAATGCATTCTTGTCTGAAGGGGAGGAAGTGAAGTTGGTGGAGGTACTCAAGAAGAACAAGACAGCCATGGGCTGGTCATTTTCAGATCTTAAGGGTATCAACCCTTCATTCTGCACTCACAAGATACTGATGGAAGAAGAAGTCAAACCAGTGAGGCAACCACAGAGGATACTTAATCCCACTCTGAAAGAGGTAGTGAGGAAAGAGGTGGTGAAGTTACTTGATGCTGGAATGATTTACCCTATTTCAGACAATGCTTGGGTGAGTCCAGTTCAAACAATACCCAAGAAAGGAGGGATGACTGTAGTCAGAAATGAAAATAATGAACTGATCCCTACAAGAACAGTGACTGGCTGGAGGATGTGTGTAGACTACCGGAGACTCAACAAAGCAACCAGAAAGGACCATTTCCCTATTCCATTCCTGGACCAGATGCTGGAGAGATTGGCAGGACATGTTTTCTACTATTTCTTAGACGGATACTCAGGCTACAACCAGATAGTTGTGGCTCCGGAATATCAGGAGAAGACTGCATTCACTTGCCCCTATGGAATCTTTGCATACCAGAGGATGCCTTTTGGCCTATTCAATGCACCAGCAACTTTTCAAAGGTGCATGCTTTCCATATTCTCTGACATGGTTGAAAGATGTATTGAGATTTTCATGGATGATTTCTCTATTTTTGGTCATACCTTTGATGCATGTTTAGAAAACTTGGATAATGTTTTGAAAAGATGCCAAGATTGCAATCTTGTGTTGAATTGGCAGAAATGTGACTTCATGGTGACAGAGGGTATAGTTTTGGGACATAAAGTGTCCAACAGAGGAATTGAAGTAGATAAGGCCAATGTTAAAGGTGTGAGAAGTTTTCTAGGACATGCTGGATTTTACCGTCATTTCATAAAAGATTTTTCAAAGATAGCAAAACCATTGTGCAAGTTGTTAGGAAAGGATCAAGAATTTTTGTTTACTGATGACTGCTTGCATGCATTTAATATGTTGAAAGACAAGTTGATTACTGCACCCATAATCATGGCACCTGATTTTTCATTACCTTTTGAACTTATGTGTGATGCTAGTGATTTTGTTGTGGGAGTAGTGCTAGGCCAAAGAAAGGATAAATTATTGCATGTCATTTACTATGCCAGTAAAATTCTTAATGAAGCACAAAAGAATTATGCTACTACAGAAAAAGAGTTATTGGCAATAGTGTATGCATTTGACAAATTCAGGTCATATCTGCTAGGGTCCAAGGTTATTGTTTACACTGACCATGCAGCTTTAAGTATTTGTTAGCCAAGCATGATGCTAAACCCAGGTTACTCCGATGGATGTTACTTCTGCAAGAGTTTGAAGTAGAGATTAAGGACAAAAAGGGAGTTGAAAACTCGGTAGCTGATCATTTATCCAGGATCACAGAAGACAGACTTACAAGAGGGTCCAGAAGTAGTGATCAAGGAAGAGTTTCCTGATGAGCAAATACTGGCAATAAGCATTGT
>JAVKPL010015333.1:0-12304 GCA_032173675.1 Gastrolobium villosum | reverse complement strand
ATGTATCTGGTTGGTTGGTATTGCTGTTCAAGCTCCACTGGTGAATGACAGCTGCCGTACACAAGCTGGATGGGGGACATTCCTATCGGAGTTGTTGTGCAGATTCGGGTGTCCAGCAGATCCAGTTGATTCCAGTCTTTGAGCCGATAGCTTAGGGAAATACTGACAGTGTTTGCAGGATTCGCTTGAGTCCTATTGGAAACTCCACTGGCCACTTGTCTGTGGATGATAGGTGTAGCGACCTTATGCTTGACACCATATTTTGTTAACAGATTCTTTGGCAAACTTTGCTATTGAAGAATTGGAGCCTTCGGATTTCAGCTTATAATTCTCTTTGGCACTCCAAATCTGGTAAAGATATTCTTTCTTAGGAAGTTTACAACCACCTTCGCATGGATCATTGGGAGAGCTGCCTCAACCCACTTAGAAACGTGATCAAGGACTACCAGATATGTATTGGTTGGAATATGGAGATGGAGATGGTCAGATGAAATAAATCCCCCGTGATTCAAATAATTCCACCTAGATAATAAGTGTTTCAGGCATTTAAACGTCTCCGGGAAATGTTCCCTGTCTTTTGGCATCTTTCGCATTTTTCCACATACTTCTGGCATCTTTGAAAAGAGTAGGCCAGTAATACCCACTTTGCAATACCTTTTGTGAATTCTATTTGCACCAAAATGACCACCATAATAAATATGACAATGCCATAAAATTTCCTTGAT
Source organism: Gastrolobium villosum (assembly GCA_032173675.1). NCBI lineage: Eukaryota > Viridiplantae > Streptophyta > Magnoliopsida > Fabales > Fabaceae > Gastrolobium > Gastrolobium villosum. The sequence continues at coordinate 11,579 of JAVKPL010015333.1, read as the reverse complement.
TTAAATTCTGATACACATCTTCTCAAGATTCCATAAACCACCCAATTGGAAATGCAGGGAATGGATCATCCCATACATACCTCCTGGCATCATGTAAGAACCTTTTCACTTGTTGCTTTGTGAGATCAAGGAGGTCCTTTTCTTGATGACCTTAAAATTAACAAAATCAGCAAACAGTACATTTCCATTGTGCATGCAAAGAATTGGTTCTTCAGATAATTTCACAGATATTGCAAGGACTTGTTCATCCGGAAATCATCAATTCTAATATATGAGAAGCAGGATGATCTGTAAGGTCTTCTCTCGGATTCTGGATAAGTGATCGACAACCTTATTTTACGTCCTGACTTGTTCTTCATTCTCTGATGAATTCTTCGAAATAACAACGTCCACCATTAACAGCCGTGGTTTTGCATTTTGTTTAGAGATCAAATACTTTATTGCTGCGTGATCAGTAAAAATGATGGTCTTGGCACCAAGGAGATATGGTCTAAATTTATCAAGTGCATAGACCACAGCGAGCATCTCCTTCTCTGTTGTTGCATAATTTACCTGTGCTTCATTCAGCACTTTGCTAGCATAATAGATTACGTGCAACAGTTTGTTTCTTCGTTGGCCAAGAACAGCACCAATAGCTAGATCACTAGCATCGCACATCAACTCAAATGGCATACTCCAATCAGGTGAAACCAAGACAGGAGCAATAGTGAGTTTTTCCTTTAATAAATTAAAGGCCTTGAGACATGCATCGTCAAAAACGAACTCATTATCTTTCATGAGAAGTTGACTTAGGGGCTTGGCAATTTTTGAGAAGTCTTTGATGAATCTTCTATAAAAGCCAGCATGACCAAGGAAACTCCTCACTCCATTAACATTAATTGGAGGAGGTAGTTTTTCAATGAGCATTAGTTTTGCTCTATCAACTTCTATACCTTCCTTAGAAATTTTGTGTCCAAGCACAATGCCTTCTTGGACCATGAAATGACATTTTTCCCAGTTAAGGACCAGATTTGTCTCCTGACATCTTTTTAGTACTTTAGATAAATTGCCTAAGCAATCATCAAAGCAAGAGCCAAATACTGAAAAGTCATCCATGAATACTTCTAAGAATTTTTCTACCATATCTGAGAAGATTGATAACATGCACCTTTGAAAAGTAGCAGGTGCGTTCGCACAATCCAAACGGCATTCTCCTATAGGCAAAAACGCCAAAGGGACAAGTGAATGCTGTCTTTTCTTGATCTTCTGGAGTCACTGCAATTTGATTATAACCACTGTACCCATCAAGGAAACAATAATATGAATGACCTGCTAACCTTTCCAGCATTTGATCCCACAAAAGGGAGAGGAAAATGACACTTCCTAGTTGCTTCATTAAGCCGTCTGTAGTCAACACACATTCTCCATCCAGTAATTGTCCTGGTAGAGATTAATTCATCCTTATCGTTCTTTACCACAGTAACACCTCCTTTCTTTGGTACAGTTTGTACAGGACTCACCCATGCAGTATCTGATATTGAATAAATCATTCCAGCATCAAGAGTTTAACTACTTCTTTTCTCACCACTTCTTTCATCATGGGGTTCAATCTCCTTTGAGGCTGCCTTACAGGTTTGATATCATTCTCCATGAGAATTTTATGCGTACAGAAGGAAGGGCTTATACCCTTAAGATCAGCCATGGACCATCCTAAAGCGGTCTTATGCTTTAAAAGAATTTCTTTCAGTTTCTTCTCATCATCAGCAGATAAACTGTTATTTATGATCACTGGATATGTTTCATTGTCACCCAGGAACATATACTTTAGGGCTGGAGGTAACTCCTTAAGATCAACTTTAGGAGCACCTATTTCCTTGTCAGAAGTCTTCTGTTCAAGCAATTCATTAGCAACTTTAATGTCTTCCTCAAAAGGGATATGATCTCTTTCTTGCAATTCAACAGTGAATTCTTGCAAGGGAGTTTCATCTTCATGCATCACTTCCTCTAAGACATTAATTTCAAAACAATCACTATCATCATCTGGTCTTTTTATTGCATCAAAGACATTGACAGTGATTGTGTCTTCATTCATCCTTAGCACCAGCTTTCCCTGTTCTACATCAATCATTGCACGGGCTGTGGCCAAGAAAGGTCTACCCAATATGAGAGGCATTTCATTCTCAACCTCCATATCAAGCACAATGAAATCAGCCGGAAAGATGAACTTGTCAATTTTTACCAGAACATCTTCGACTATTCCACTTGGTTTCCTCAAGGATCTATCAGCCAGCTGAAGAGAAACCATAGTAGGCTTCAATTCAGTGATCCCTAAAGCTTTACAAACAGATAAGGGCATCAGATTAATACTTGCCCCTAAATCACACAAAGCTTTGCCAATCTTTGTGTTTCCTATTTCAATTTCAATATTAAAGCTTCCAGGATCACGAAGTTTGGGAGGAAACTTCCTAGTAATAATAGCACTGCACTTCTCATTAAGTGCAACTGTTTGGCATTCCTGTAGCTTTTGCTTCCTGGAAAGGAGGTCTTTCATGAATTTGGCGTAGTTTGGCATATTAGCCAATGCTTCAGCGAACGGAATGTTCACATGTAATTTCTTGAAAAGATCAAGAAATCTGTCATAACTCTTGGCTTTTAATTCTGGCTTCAACCTTCCAGGATAAGGTGCCATTTTCAGCAGATACTCTTCACTGAGTTCAAATTTTTCTTTTGGAAGAGTAGCTGTCTCCTTTATCATCATCAGTTGGTTTCAATACCTCAGGAGATTCTTCTTTTTCTTTTTCAGGTTTCTCCTCTTGTTCAATCTTCTTTTCCTTCTCAATAGGTTTTGGTGGTGATGATACCACTTTCCCACTTCTAGTTGTAACTACCAAACAATCTTCCTTGGGGTTAGTGGTAGTGTTACCAGGAAAGGTACCTGGGGCTCTATCAGATAATTGTTGGGCTAGTTGACCAATCTGATATTCCAGGTTCTTGATTGAAGCTTTTGTATTTCTGGAATCAGCTCTGCTCTCCTCAATGAAAGCATTGGTACTTCTTTGATTAGCCTTACTTTCCTCAATGAAAGCGTTGGTACTTCTTTGATTAGCCTTACTTTCCTCCATTAAAGCGTTAGTACTTTGTGCTAATGATCCGACTAAACGCTCCAGGTCAGAAGGCTCTTTTTTTGGAATAGGTGGTGGTTTTAGATAATTGTCTGATGTCATATCTAAACCAGTACCTTGATAATTTTTCCTCTGGTAATTATTACCACCAGCAGCATTATTTTGATTTCTTGAGAAATTTTGATTAGGGCGCTGATCATACCAAATACCATTTACCTGAAATTGCTGAGTAGAATCTGAGGACATCAATGTAGGACAAGTATTGGTATCATGATCTTCATGACAATACTCACAATCAAGGATAACTGCACTTGCTTGCACTTTGGAAAGTTGCATCCTTTCAAACTTCGCATTTAGATTGGACATTTGTTGGGACAACAACTTCTGTTCCGCCAGCATTGCACTATTATCATTGAGCGGCACTGCTTCCCTTTTTCCGGTCCTTATAGATGTTTCATTCTCGTTCTTAGCTAACTTGTCAATAAGATGATATGACTCAGAAGCCAGTTTGTCACCCAAAGAACCGCCTGCTGCAGTGTTAATCACCAATTTTGTTTCTGGTAGACAACCATTGAAGAAGATTCTCACTTGGTCCCCTTGAGATAGGTTATAATGAGGAACCTTTCTCATGAGGGCCTTGAATCTATTCCAAGAAGCGCAGATGGTCTCTCCAAATTGTTGTTTGAAGGAGGTGATATCATTCACCATGTTGTTGTATTTCTCCATGGGGAAGAACTCTGCAAAGAATTTTTCAGATAAATTTTCCCAAGAGATGATGCTATCCGCAGGTTGTCTTTCCATCCAATCAAGAGCTTTTCCCTTAACAGAAAAAGGAAAAAGTCTTAATCGGATTGCATCATCAGAAACATGTGGAGGCTTTGTAGAGTCACAGATTCGTAAAAATCTGTCAATGAATCTGTGAGGATCTTCATTGTCCTCTCCTCCATACTTTTCTCTCTCGGCCAACTGAATGATGTTGGACTTGAGTTCCCATTGATTGTTCCCAAGTTCTGGTGGAACAATTCCAGCATTGGGCCTGTTGAAGACAGGCGTGAGGATGGTGTTCATCCTAGGATCAGCATTCTGATTAGGAGCAGCCATCTCTAGGGTTTCAGCTACTGGAATGGGAGTTGTCTGTGCCCTTTTTCTTTCCTTCTCTTTTTGAGCAATTCGTTCGCTTCTCCTTAGAAAAGCACTGCTTTGCATACAACTTCAGAGAAAAGATTAGTAGCACAGATTCAAAACAAAAATAAAATAAAATAAAATAAAAACAATTTAATCTTTAAAATCAAGATTAATTGATTTAAGAGAACACTCCCCGGCAACGGCGCCAAAAACTTGTTACGATCTCGGCAAGTGTACCGAATCGCGCAAGTAATACAGTGATAAATCACAGTTCGTATCCACAGAGAGTGTGTTTAAATCAATTAAAACTCTTTCTTTTAAGATTAAATATTTCAAAAGGGTTTTGACACGAATGTCAGGATTGTGTGAAAATTTGATTTGTAAATTTAAAAGACTTGTTTTTTTGGTTCTTTTTGAATAAGAATTGAAATAAGGGTTTAAATATATGAGAAAAGCGCTGTAGTAGGGAGCACTCACCAATGATCCCCACCTTTTACTCTGGATTAAGTTAATATATAAATCGTGAACTTAGATAATTATCAGATAAAAGTATCAATAGTTAATTCTCAATCCCTTGAGGAATTAACCCTTTAATCTCATATAGAACCCTAATTCCTTGAGGTGCCCTATATGAGATCAAGCATAACGATCGATAATTGAAACATCTACAATATGAATCATGTCTATGTCTAGATCATGTTCATACCGTCGTTCTATCCCCTTTCCGGATTAAAGACCTCAGATCCCTCTTGTTGGCCCTAATCCTCAGATTTATTATTACTTACTAGATTGATCGGATCTAATAATAACAATAACAATACGAACAGAATAGAACGAAATTCAAAGATAAATATATTCATAAAAACTCAATCCATTGTATCGGGGGTTCACAAGGGTTCGTGACCCTAACTACAGCAAAAGAGGTTCTAGCCAACCATTATCATGGCTAGAATCCAAAATTCAATTGAAAAACAAAAACTAAAAGAACTACAGAAAGGTAGAAGAAGAGATCTCTCTCAGAACTTCCGCCTCCGAATGATCTCAGTTGTGTAGAATATCAGATGTGTCTCCTAGGGTTGCCTTATGCCCTTTTTATAACTTGAAAAATCCTCCTTTCCTCGCAACTGACAGCTGTCTTTCTCAATCCCACGCTTGGAGCGCAGGATCCACGCTCCAAGCGTGGAGCTTCTGCCATCTTTGCTTTCTCCACGCTCCAAGCGTGGAGTTCCACGCTTGCAGCGTGGACTCACTGTTCTGAAGTCTCCTCCTTACTCCTGTATTTGTTATTTTCCTCCTGTAAACATGAAGAATTTGAGTGAGAGAGTGTCTGACAATTTTATTCAATAATTTTACCACATATACACTTTTATATACAGTTTTAGATCTGATTTCCTGCTGTTTTTGATCTATAAAAGTATATATGCTGGGAGCATATCAGCCTTCACTCTGCTTCTTTAATTCAAATAATTCCAGATGTGACATTCAGTATGGAGCTAGAGACATAGGCCTCACTCCAGTCAACTAGCCAATTTAACATTCAATTTCCCTCTCCAGCGAAAAATTCAAAATTTCATCCAGAAAGACATCCATGAAATCAAAGACAATAGGGATATCAGAAATTGGCCCCTTATTGACGCTAATCAGACCTCCCAACAGAATAAACTCTGAATTTCCTTCCTTCAAGGCATTTGCAACCCGAAAGACAGACATATCCGGAAACTCTCTCGCTTCGTCGTTAGAGGAATTAGAAATGGTCTTGCTGCAACAATCAATCCTTACACAGTACTTAGATAACCAATCAATTCTCAATATTACATTCACAGAGACAAAATGCAAGACAATAAAGTCAGCAAAATACTCCATGTCATCATATTTAAACTTCACATCCTTCCATATGAATGATTCCTCACTAACATTCCCAACAACCATAATAATACACATAGGGAATCTCATCCTTATCACAGTCAAATAGAATGCTTCATTATTAATTCAAGCTCTTTCTGCCTAGTTGTAGTCCAAGTTTGTTGGAGTGCAGCCAAAATTGCTACATCAGGATCCAGTGGTGGATCATCATTATTAAATGTCCTACGAGTCCTCCATGGAGGAACTATATATCTGCATATATTACACTAAGGAATGAGTTAGCTACGCTCACACTCAGTGATCACACATGCAATATACAGCACTCCAAGAAAAACCTCGAGAACATCCAACTTCAAACATCTCATGCTATATATCATGTAACTCCCTAGAGAAACTGCTCTGATAGCATAAATGTAACATCCCCGTCTCGAGCCGGTTCAATTAACATACATATGATACAAACAGAAACAACGGAAGACTTAACTTATGAAAATACGAGCTAACTTTTCCTTCTTCTTTTTTAAACTTCATTCACATGACATATCACATTGCATACTTCTTCTAATTTAATTCTTATTGGACGGAGACGAAAATCGGACAGAGTCGGAACCTCTGTAAATTGGACAACTGGGGATTTGCAAATCCCACTCTCAAGGTATCCTGATAGACAATTTCTACAATATATATTTTCAGACATACCAGATATCCATATAGGATCATATACCTATCCATGGGCGCATGCATAACTTGGCTCCGTGCCACTATGTCTAACAGCATGCAATCCAACACATAAACATAAACTGAATACTACATCATCATATCAACATGCCTGAATACTCAAATGTACATGCATCCAATCGAAAGACATGTACAAAACATATATAGGCCATATACAAAATAAAGGATCAGACGTCATGATCACCCATTGAATAGAACAGTATACAAAAGTACATGTTCTCCAAAAATAACATCTATAATAAATAGTAGCCTCCGGCTACCCAGAACTCCATATCCTCATACTAGTACCTCTAGCCACGGTTAGTGTCCTTGTCCCATGAAGGCTTTTCAATTAACTGTGTTCCTGAAATCATATCCCCAAACGGGGTTAGAGACAAATCTCTAGTAAGCTCCAGGTTTATAGAGAACTCTCCATACCCTGGGCTCACTTCCTGCATGACAATCAGATACATAATATACAAAACATCATATAAGCAATTATACTGAACATATCTCGTATAACATATCATATAATCAAATATCATAACTAAACAAAGCATAAACACAAATCTTATCAGAGCACGTACAAATATCAGCATCACAAATTCCCAAGGGATGACCCCAAGCGGAAATCAACGCACGTAACAAATATCATTTACAAAATCTTCATATATATCACATCAGAACGAAACATGTTATCTCAGAGACGTACGCAATCATTCCCAAGGGATGACCCCAAGCGGAAATCAACGTACGTGTTCCCAAGGGATGACCCCAAGCGGAACCAGAATATATCGGAGGCGTACATCGTCAATCTCAGGGAAACCCCAAGAAGACATCAGTGTACATAAGATCAATGGCCAAAGATCATCACATAACGGAGGTGTACACAATCAATCCCAAGGGAGGACCCCAAGCGGAAAGCAGTGCACAATGGAAATAGAGTAACTCAGAGGTGTACACTGTCAATCTCAGGCAAAACCCAAGAAGACATCCGTGTACCAAAAGTCAATACAGAAATCATATCATAATCAGTCTTATCATATCATATCACATCATCATATAGCCCTATATGAATGCATCTATATCATATATCTCATATATATCATACAACCTGACCACAGTCCGTACACCATGGCGGAACACAAAGTAGGAGTGAACCCCATAAACATAGAGCTTACCTCTCGGAGCTTTACAATTTGCTTACTTGAAGAACAAGCTACTTATCTTGCTCCACGAGAATCCAAACGTTCACAATCCCTAGGCACACCTAGAGAAGGAATTCAACACAAAACTTAATAAAATGATATAATGCCATGTAAATATACAAGACACACTTTATTGTTTATTTTCTTTTTACTTAATCATATTAAGTCATGAGTGGGTGGTTCTTTGTTCAACAAATTCCCACATATTCACTTAGTCTTAGGATAGTCCCAAAAGGCCTTCAGAACACTCATTACTCCTCTTAGCACCTAAAGTCCTATTTTTCTCAATTTAAGACAAAGTGCCCATTACCAAGAAACTATAAGATTTCTCTTTGTGTAGTGCCTAAGCCACCTATGTAAATTATTTTACGCATATAAGTGTTCTCACTTTGCGAAATAATATCTCCGAACATATACCTCATTTGAAAATGGCCAAAACACATTTTAGGGCTATACAAAGGAGCTACCTTATTTTCTTTTCTTTTTTTTTATTTCACCAAAGCGAAGGTCCATACACCTTATAATATTATTCTACGCATAAAAGTATGCTCACTTTGTAAAACAGTAACTCGTAGCACATACTTCCTTTGTAAATGGCTAAGAGGCACATAAAGGAAATCATTCCAACTTCATGATTCCAATGCTTTAGTCCATCAAATTCAAGCTTATCACACACCTCTAATCCCAGATTCATTAATTCATATATTCGGTACTGTTCATCTCTACAGTACTATTCATGTATACGTCACTATTCACGTATACGACACTATTCAAAAATACAGTATCTTTAATTTTTCAAATACATTTTCACCGTTAAAATTCTCATCTAAACACTTTTCTCAACATGAGCTAAATCTGAATCAAGCTCTAACATGCTCAATCAAACCAAATTTTCAAAATGAAAACCTAAATTCAATCTTCATAAAAACATGAAAATGAAGGGAACTTCTTACCACAATGAACTTTAGAACAAAGGAGAGATGAGTTTCTAAGCTCCCATGGCCTCAAGCTCCATCAAAATCCATCTTTTCCATGAAATTCGAAATCTTTGGGGGAGAAGATCTCTCTCTACAGCGAAACCCACCCAGAAATACTGGTACCAATAGATTCCTCTCAAAATTTCTCACAAGTTAGGCTTTGGAACGGAGTGATTTGGAGGTCTCTAGCTCAAGTTATCAAGGATTGAAGCTCCCTCAAACTTTCTTTCCTTTTTTTTTCTGTCTTCGTTCTCACCGTGGAAAACGAAAAATAAGAATGGGAATAGTGACTCTTTAGTCACTTATATCAGTTCCCTATACTAGCGGGTATACACTTATCTATCTATACACCTCCATTCATTATCAAACTTCACCCAATAGACTAGAATATTTTTCTAGTCATATTTCTAACTTTACTTTTACTTTTCGGGTAACTTTGTTTATCCGTATTTTTACCCCTTAACTGTCATTTTAACTCATTTTTCACGAGAGGTGACTTTATTTCTTTTTCTTTATAATTATCCTTTCATATTAAATCTATAATTAAATGTGAGGGTCATTATACTTGATATGCCTTTTGCTTGCTTTATTTTATCCAGTAATTTGTGTGTGTAATTTTTTTCTTCTGGTTTTATGAAGGTGTTATCCATTCTTATGATCATGTTAAAGGAAAGCACAAGGTGATATGGCTGTTAAAGATCTTTGTTTTCCTTATTTGTAGGATTCGTTCATGCATCTTTGCAAATGGAAGCTTTATACATTTCCACTTATTTATTTGGAACATATATTGTGTGTTGTTTTTTAAACCAAACCAACGTGACATGCTGATTGAACATAACATATTCTAATCTCTCTGTTTAACAATCAGTAGCATTGACTCTGAAAGTATCCTTGCGGCATATGACCTTTTAAACCATTCTGATTTTTAATGTTACTTATCCTGAAATAAGGTCTCTCTAACTTTCATTTCTGGGATTTGCAATAATACAAAGTACACTTGGTTTAAGACTTAAACTGTTGAAGAACTCAGAGAGAGAGAGGGAGAGTGCTCCCTGGTTCTTGATAGTCTTTGTAAAGCTTCGAATAATTTCATTGTATTACTGAGTTGGGAAACAGCAATAAAACTTTGTCAACATTTCCTTAAACTGTTCTATATGTTCTTAGTTGAGATTCTGAATTGTGATTTCTGAAGTTGTAACAGTTTATTAATTTTTTGAATGACTTTTCAATAGATTTTGTATGCTGATGGTGATGTGGAAGTGTTAAACCTCCAAAAACAGCGCTGGGAACTAATTGATGGTGATGATTCCCCAAATGAGGTGAGTATATAGCTTCGGAGCATATTTAATTGTTGCTCTCTCTCTCTCTATATATATTGATATTATGATATTCTGCTACCAGGAAGAAGGACTTGCACTTCAGAAGCTCGCAGAGGCATCAGACATGTAAGTAAAATTGGTCTGAAGGACGATAATACCTAATATTACTGGCATTATACAATTTTTTATTCTTTGTGAACCAAGAGCAAACCTTGATTATTGCTAATGTGCTACATGAGCACTCTACTAACAATGATGCAAATACTGCGTTGGGCCTTTATCAATTATCTATGAAAGGATTAGGCATTTATTTGGCAAAGGGTAACTTGTATGATAAAATTGGCTTGAGTCCATCGTCATGATAGATATGCTTTCTTGTTTCAATCATTATGTTTTGCTTCTGCAAGAGCAAGATCCATCAAGGTTTAGCTCTTTATCTGGGTGTTGCATGTGGTGTGAGCCCTCAAATCTCGAGACACATCTCAATGTAAACGCGTAAGAAGTCTTATTAGAGTGAAGGACCACTCTTGTTTTGCCCAAATATTTATTTATACCTTTGGCAAACAATAAATAGTTCTACTATATCCAATTAGTCTAGCATAATAACGAGTTCATTTGTTGTGCCTTTTATTAGCCCAAATAACCGGTTATTAGTTTTAGTATATTCTTTGCACCAGTGTCTCTACTCATTGTGACCGTATTATGGAAGTACCTCAATTAGACATTCTAGATGCTTTGAAATTTTGTTATTGATGCAGCAATGTTCTCGTTATTATTTTTAACTTTGTATTCTGGTGGTATCTATTTGTACACTTTTTCAACGTGCCTGACTAGTACCCCCAAGCCAGTTTCAAGTGAAAGGACCTCGATATAGAAGTTTGTTTTTTTTTTATTGTTATTTTAAATCCAATTATCTTGAATTTCATACCAATAGCAGGCCTTTTCATCTTATAGGATTGTTAAACTGGTGTCTTCAATTAAATGCTACGCATGATTTTTTCTTTTGCTATTAATCCTTATCTGTTTTATTAAGCTTATACTGTCAAGTTGTTCATAATGTGCAGAGCAGAAAAAAGCAAAGAAAAACCCGAGTTGGAGTTGGTCAAGGATGCAAATAACAATTCCCGATCAAGGTTAGTCTACATGTTAGGCAAAATATTTGGGTTTAGCAAGTGTTTAATTTGGATCATTATTAAAATTTTGTAATGGATCAGTAGGGGTCAGAAGCTTCTGCCAGCATCTCCAAATGTGAATCTATAAAATCTGCTG
>JAVKPL010015332.1:0-12546 GCA_032173675.1 Gastrolobium villosum | reverse complement strand
TCGGGTTAGGGTTGACTCGCTGGTTGGCTTAAAAAAAAGCTCGGGGGATGGCTCAAAAAATGATTCGCGTTTTAGCTCGAAAAATTGCTAGCGGGTTGGCTTGAAAAAATGGGTTACTGTGGAGCTAGTCTCATTTGTTCTTCAACACTGCACAATATTATTAACACTGCCAAAGAAACAGAGCTTGTACATTGCATTTTAGTCTCATCCGTTTGTAGCAGTCTTAAATCAACAGAGCTTGCAAAGAAACAAAAAGAGAAGGAATAAGAAACAACTATGATACAAAGAAAATAATTTCTTTTATTTATAGAGGCATTTGAGAGTGTGATGCAGGCTAGGAAGCACGGACACTTGTAAAACAGGAAGAGTCGGGTCCGACACGCTCCGACACGGCGACACGCTCCGACACGGTGTCGGACACGCGGTTGACTTTTTCCGACACGTTGACCATTCCGACACGCGAATTTGACCGTGTCCGACACGGTCAAATGGCATTTTCGTAATTTTTTAATTTTTTAATTTTTTTTTTTTAATTTTTTTTTTGCATCTTAGCATCATTGTTGTCAATTCCTATTACGCTCTTATTGTATCTCATTCTCTCTGATCTCTCTCTAATATGATTTAATCTCTCTATCTGATATTATGTCTCTCTCATCCCAATTTTTATTTTTTTTATTAAAGCTTCCATCTTTATAACGTGTTGATGGGTATTATTAATTTAGTTTTATTTTTTTTGTTAAATTATTAAATATTAAATGAAATATAAACTATATAAATTAAAAATATTATTTAATATTAAAACGTGTCCCAACGTGTCGAAATCCATAATTTTTTAGGATTGACGTGTCGGAGTGTCGTGTCGTGTCACGTGTCGCGTGTCGTATCGGTGCTACATAGGATGCAGGAGCTCAATTGCTAATATGAGGGAATAGACTGGTGTTTGAATGTGGTAATACGAGGCATTCGAATTAATATGCAGGAACCCAAGTGTATATTGTCATTAATCTTGTGCTTTCTTTCACAGGTGCAAGAATGGAGACAAAGAGCTCTTTCGTCTGAAAGAAAAACAAATGAACTTGCAAATTGATGCATATAAATCTTCACATCATACTTTGAGGTCTCCTAAAAATTATAGTTGGTGTTGGTGTTGTGGAATCTGCAGGAGCTCAGTTCAGTATATAGTAAAAGAGTTGATAATGGAGAAATGGTAATGAAAAAGAGAAGATTAGGGTTAGAGAAAAAAGTGAAAAGGAAAGGAAGAAAGAAAGTGATGACAACTGGCTCGTTTTTTCCCGAGCTGGCTCGGGTCGGGTTGGCTCGGGTTGACAGCTCATTTTTGCCAACCCAACCGGCTCATTTTTGGCGGGTTACGAGCTAACCCGACGGGTAGACTCATTTTTGCGAACCCTACTTAAAAGAACTAATTTTTAAAAATTATTTCTTTAACTGAGCTATTTTAAAAAATTAGTTCTTGAACTGAAACTAGTTCATGAAATGAATCAGTTCTTTTTTTTTTCTTTTTTCATCTCCATTTCACTTCTCTTATTTATTTATTTATTGTCTTATTTTTTATTTCTTAATTTATTTAGTTTTTAAATTTTTTTCTCATGCATTTTGTATTTTTAATTTTTTATGGTTTTTTTAATTTTCATTATCATTTACATATATATATATATATATTTTCCTTCCATCTTTTTATAATTTTTACATAGATTTAAAATTGATTTTAAAAACCAATTATGAACTGATTTAAAACTAGTTTAGAATTATATCAAAAAAAAAAAAACTAGTTTAGAAAGTCTACCAAAAAGAAAACTAGTTCAGAACTGGTTTTGAACTAAATCGAACTGGTTATGAACAAGTTCAAAATTAAACTGTACTAATAAACCAATTCAATTCTTAGAACTGAATTGCCTGTTCCAATTTAGTTCCGTTCGACAAGAAAACTGAACTGAACTGAACCGTGCTGTAATGCCCTGTCTGCAACCGATTAATTAATATTCATATGATAATAAGCGCAGCATGCTCAACTTAATTAATGTGGAAGCTAACTGAATAGATTTTCTCTTTTTCCTTATGTATTGCAAAAATTTTCACTTCCATGGCCAAAATAAATTGGACAGCATTTTGTCTGTATTTTGGAGCACTGGGTACATTTTTCACTGTGATAATTGCAACCTGATTGACAGTTTAATATAGACGTAAACCATATTACCCAACCATCCATGGCATAAGCTAACCCATACATAACAGGTCTCAAAATAATATACATAGAATTATTTACATGATTACATAAACCAACTAAAAGATATGTAATCAAATAAGTAACCTAGACATATATAGACATAACTAACAAAATAGATAAATTATCAACATGGCATTGACATCTCCAATGCTCTCAAAATAATGATATGGCATATAGATACATATCCAAAATAAAACAATGACAAATACATATCAGCATAGTAAGCTAATCCTGACTATCAGGTCAGGTAATGTCTCTCGTCTGGCTTCTTGCCACGCGATGCTTCAGCAGCATCAGCTCTTGTACTTGAAATGGTAATCCCCATAACGCAGGGTGAGATAATATAATTACCTTAGTAAGCTAGGGACCCTTGGAGGGCTCCTTCACCCCTAAGCTCACTTCTGGTATAATCACAGTACATAAAATATCCATGCATGCATTAGAATATGTATGACAATGTAGTGTGCTATAATGTAATCCTACTAGTCAGAGAATATAACAAAGTATGCATCACGCAAGGAAACATTGTCTTGCAACATACCGTATGAGGAAACACCGTCTTATGCCTCACACAAGGAAACACCGTCTTATGCCTCACACAAGGAAACACCGTCTTGTGTGGCACACAAGCATACATAGATATACATGCAACATATAACGGTTCATCTTCAACATACCATATCAAACTATAATCCTCCCTCGGAGTCTGGTGGAACAAACATGGGATTAATCCCAAGGACCAAAAGCTTACCTGTCAAGCACTGTCCTTCAATGCACTCCTTGTATCCAAGGGGTCACAACCACAATCTCTCATAATATCATAGCCACAATGTACCCAAGAATGAAGGGGAAAGCTTACTTTAAGCTCCCATGGCCTCAAGCTCCATCAAAATCCCCATTTGCCATGAAACCTGAAATCTTAGGGGAGGAAGAACTCTCTACAGTGAACCCCACATGAAGATATGGGTACCAATGTGTTTCTCTCACTAAAATCTTGGCTTTGTAACGGAGTGATTTGGAGGTCTATAGTTCTCTCTATGAATTTTGGAAGATTTTCACTAAAAAATCTCTTTCTTTCCTCCCTCTTTGTGAGTTCGTTGGAAGATGAAGAAGAATAAGAAAACTTGTCACTTTTTCACTTATATAGGTTAAGTTAGATTTAACTGGGTAAAGACTTATCTGTCTAGTCACCTCCATTCATTATCATACTTTACCTAATGGACTAAAATATTCTTCTAGCCATGTTTCTATTTTTACTATTACCTTTTGAATAATTTTGTCTACCCATATTTTTACCCCTTAACTGTCATTTTAACTCATTTTTCACCAAAGGTGACTTTATTTCTTTCTCTTCTACTTTCCTTATAATTATTCTTCAATATCATGATTTTGTGAGGGAGAAAGACACATTCTTGTAAGCATTTATCTTCTACTCCCACTCTATTCCATAGCTCTCCTTGCAAGAAAAACACCCAAGACACCATTTTTAATCTTGATTCTTCCTCTTCCATCTTGTAAACACTTGGGAGGAAGTTTTGTGAGGGAGAAAGACACATTCTTTCTGAGTTGTAGCCATTGTTTTGTGAGGTTTGTGGGCTGACTTCTTGGTGTGAGGGAGTGGAAGCCATTTCCTTTGCATTTGATACTTCAAGAAGCCATTTTGCGGAGTAAAGGACCCAGTTTGTGAACCAAATTCGTGGCCTTGTTGAGTCAGAGTTGTAGGGTGGTGAGGACAGATTCAAGACACTTCCTTTTACTGTTTTCACAAGCCTTAAGGTAACCTTTGACCATTTACTTTGAAGTTTCATGAATATAGCTTGTTTGAGTCCTTATAAAGAGGAACTTTGATTATTAAAGTTAAGGATTGTTAATCTAAGTATAATAAGTGGTCATAAACTTCTGTTTGTGGAGACATTGGACTTAGAACCATTGGGGAACCCTTAAAATCGAGTTTATGCGGAAACCATTCAAGTTTCTGCATTATGTCTGAAAAGTATTCGAATACTTTTCGTGAAGTATTGGGATACTTGCTTGGTATTCGAATACTTTAGTGAAGTATTCGAATACTTATCGTGGAGTATTGAGATACTTAGTGGTATTGAGATACTCTAGTAAAAGTATTGGGATACTTAGTGGTATTCGAGTACTTTAGTAAAAGTATTTGGATACTTTTATGGGAACAAGAAGTATTCGAATACTTATCGAGGAGTATTCGAATACTCTTGGCAGATTGAGCCTAAAATCAATTTTTACAAGTTGGGAAGTCTTAAATACAATATAGGATCTTAATGAATCAGTGTGGGCTTGTCCTATAAGTGTTCAAGTGATAATAATGAAATAACCCATTATTAAGGCTTTGGTATAAGCCTGTAATTACTAAACGAAAAAGGAAATGTTGTCCTTATGCAATGAAACTCTATACTATGAATATTAATGATATTTATGGTATAAATATACTATGACCTTGCTGTTTAGTGACCTGGTGATTTTGTGTGGACTTCTAGTTTGATATTGCTTGCTTGACAGGTAAGCTTTCGTTATCCATTGATGGTTCCACCATACCTCATGGAGGGATGGTTTATATGCATGATGTGTTATTTTCTGAAAATATATATGTTTATATGATGAATATTGGATATGTTGTTGAGCTGGATTATGTTTTTAGAGCATTTTCCATATGTATATGTATGTGGGGTATTCACATGAGACGGTAACCCCTGAGCATGTCAGGCCACATGCAAGATGATAAATCCGTGTGTGAAGTGTTAGTATATGGATGTCCTAGAGACAATTTTTTGATTAGATTAGGACATATAAGGACCTTTTATATTGTCGTAAATAAATGAAAAGCATACTTTATCCTGTTTCATATTTTGTGTCAATATTATTGTTAATATTTTATATGAGTAACTGGATAAACCCTTTGGAATAAAACATGTATCTCTTGAGTATCTATGATGAGATCACGATCATGAGGATTCAAGGATACTGCATGTGTATTCCTAATTTTATGTTCCTAGACTAGAGACACTGAGAATGGGGATCAGTGATCTCGGGTAAGACTAGCACAACTTATCTACTTGTATTTGGATACAAGGTAAAGACCTCTTGTGCTACAGATATGGAGATGTCTTAGCTAAAGTCGTGGGAGGACCTATAAGGGTATAGCTCGCACTGAACATACCCACAAAGAGACTCTATGAGGAATTCTCACAGATAGTATCATTAGAGTAGTCTCTTTATATTTGTGTATGTCTTTCCTTAGACCAGAAGTTATTACCTAGACTGTGTTCTAGAAGGCATGCTTTGATTGTATACCTCGTCCGCCTGAAACATGGAGACTCATAGGTACGCTGTTGGGCTTGTCCTGAAAGAGCACGGGGCTAAGGTGATAAGCTGAAGGAATTCGTCAAATCTCTGTGAGAGATTAGGTTATCTGTAAACCGGAAAAATCGGGATGACATTTACAGGGACTCGAGAATCTATGCATAGTAAAAGAGATCATGAGATGATATGCCTTTAAAGTCAGTAAATTGAAGATTCCCCATTTCGAATAAAGCTTACCCTAAACTGCAAGGGTTGATACATTTCCTTACCCTAGGTTTAATGAGAAGGTAACCGAGACGAAAGGAAATACATACGACAACCAAATATGTGTAATAGGATGATCAAGTCATTAATCTAACTAGCTCTGGGGCAACAAAGCATTGCTAGTGCTTTGTGTTGTCATTAAATGGGTTGTGGGCTTGTTGGGCCCGAGCCCATTTATGTCAGTGGCTATGTTGGACCTAATGGGTCACACACTAACATCTTATTGTCATGATGACCTAGCATTAAAGGTATTGGGCCTAATAATGGTTGTTAGCCCAAGAAAAAGTTTGGAAGCCCACCTAGAGGGAAAAGGGCGCATGGATCATGTAATGGGCTTAGATGGTCCAAGACATTATTAATTAATTTAATTAGTTAAATTAATTATCAAACATTTAAATTTTGAATTTGAAATTTGAAATTGGAAATTTGAATTTGAATTTTGAAATTCGAATTTTGAATTTGAATTTGGAAATTTGAATTTTGAATTTGAATTTTGAATTTGAATTTTGAATTTAAACGTTTGAACGTTTGAGTTTAAATGTTTGAACGTTTGAATTTAAATGTTTGAATTCGAATTTGAATTGGCTATGAAAAGTAATTTCATAACAAAAGGATAAGATGAGATCTTGTTAGAACAAATCCCTTGTATCAAGAGGAGATCTTTGGAGATCACCAAGGGCTGTTTGGGGCGCTGGTTTTGGGTGGATATGAGTGTCATCTAGTCAACCAAACAAGCTCTAATAAGATTTGGTTGGTTGAGAGAATCAGTGAGTGAATTGGTTCGAATTTGAATGCAACTGCTCAACGTATTTGGACCCCTTTTGGGGCTGAATGGGGCGCATAGATGGATGGGCATATGATGACCTAATGGTCAGAATCTTGGCTAGATAAAGACCTAGTCTCATGAGGATTCAAAGGGGAGGTTGTTGGGAATTTTGAATTTCAACAACTCCACCTTTATCTTCTCTAGTTGTGCGCCACTTTGAAGAGGATTTTAAGTGGAAAATCTGATTTTCATTCTCTATTTTCTCTCACTCTCTTGTGCGCATAGTGTGGGTAAGTTCTCCTTAGGGTTTTCACAAAAACTCCTAGCCAATTCTACTCTAATCCGTGCTCCACTCTTGTGAAGTCTTCATGCTGAAGACTTCACTCTTCTAAACACCTTTACCTAGCCTCCTCCTTCACATATTGGACGCCTAGCAAGCTTGGTGTGGTGGTCAATTGGTGGCTTTCAAGAAAGAGTTCTTGCATCTTGACGTGGGTGGTGTGGATCAACGTTAGTAGGTTTGAACCCTTCAAACCTGACATTGATCTCCTTAGTGTTCGAATCACAAACAAAGGTAACATCATGCTGTCTTAAAGCATGTGTCTTGAATGCATGTGTGATTCCACTTGAAAATTTTTGTTTTTCCCTCTCACATGCTTCGGCCTTCAAGGCCACTTTACTATCAAGTGGTATCAGAGCCCGGTTGCTATACCATCGGCGGGTGATGATACCTTGTTTGTGAAAATTATTTTTCACGGTAAAAAATTCTTTAAAGTTGTTAAAGATCGATTCATAGCATGTGGGTTGTATTTTTATGAACATGATTAATATGATTATGGTGTTCATATATCTACACGCACTCATGGTTTTGTTTGTTTTGATTCTTTGTGAAAGTTTTCAAAAGAAACGTCTTTTAGAAAGGAATATAATTTGGCCATGATGTGAATATTCAAATGCATTGTTTTTTCCATGATTTTATTTTTTAAAAAAAATGCATGAAGGGTTCATGGCATATCTCGACCATACGAATAAAATTAGGGTTCTTGATTTTGTTCATTTTGATCTTGATGATTTTGTGTTTTTTGTTAGATGAATTGCTCATGAACATAGCATAAATTTTTTGATAAAACTTTTGTACATGATGATGTATGGTTCGGCCATATGAGTTATGGTTGAATGAATGGTATAATTTTTGTATTCTTTGAGAAAGATTTGACAAAGATTTGAATTATGCATAAAGATGCAAAATTCGACCATTTGGAGAAAATTGGAAATTTTTTGAATTTTGATTCTTGTTTTGATATTTAATTGTTAAATATTAAGATATATGTGAGAACATGTTATCTGATAATATGATATTTTGTGCTTGCAAGTTGTTTAACCTTTCAAGTGCAAATAAGAAGGGGATGGTCATGGTGCCCGAAATTTGAATTTCAAATTCTTAAATTAATGTGTAATTTTGCTCTATTTAAATTAGAGGTGTAATTTGAATTTTGTAATTTTTCATTTGTCCCTCCAAAGATGTTTTGGAGTTTCTTTAATTATTTGTAATTAGAGAATTAGGCTAGTGGCGTTTAGACGACAAGCAGCCGTGGCTTGAGAAGCAAGATGGATGAATGCGCGAGTAGCATGACTGTCTCAAATAAAAGTGTTTTTATATGCTTGTATGCTTTGTACGACTAGTATGCATAAGATAGTGTGTCGCGAATGTATGCTTTTATGACTTAAGACGTCTAGTATGCATGAGTTGGACAAATCGCGTTTGTATGCCTTATTATGCATGTCCAATTGCGACTAGTGTTAACCGATAGATGTTTGACATAGGTTACGACTAGCATGGCCTATCATGGCCACGATGTCCTTATAAATTTGCTGAGCCTCTAAGATTATCTCCAATAATGCATTCTGAATGACAACTTTCTCAACATCTAAGCTACCATCGCCTTTACTGACCACCACATTCAGATTTATGAAGTTTTTAATCAACTGATATTCTTCAATCATCAGATTTGCAATCATAGCATATTTCTTGCTCAGGGTATCAGCTACAACGCTAGCCTTACCTGGATGGTATTTTAATTAAAATTCATAGTCCTTCAAAAACTCCATCCATCTCCTCTGCCTCATGTTTAACTCTTTCTGGTCAAATAGATACTTCAGACTTTTGTGATCGCTATACACTAAGAAAATAACACCATATAGAAAGTGCCACCATATTTTCAAGGCAAATATTATGGCTGCTAGCTCTAGATCATGCGTAGGGTAATTCTCATGCGGTCTCAACTGCCTAGAAGCATACGCAACATCTCTCCTATCCTGCATTAGGACACATCCTAAACCTTTCCTCGAGGCATCACCATAGACCTTGAAAGTACGCTCAGGATCGGGAAGGGTTAATATTGGAGCATTCGTCAACTTTTCTTTTAGTGCATGAAAACAATCTTCGCATTCATGAGTCCACACGAATGAGATCTCCTTTTTAGTCAAGTGGGTCAATGGTAAAACCATTGTAGAAAACTCCTTAATAAACCTTCGGTAATAACTGGCTAATCCCAGAAAACTTCGAACTTCAGAAAAAGTTTTAGGCCTCTCCCAATCCATCACGACCTATATTTTACTAGGGTCCACTGCCACTCCATCATCAGATATGACATGGTCCAAAAACTGAGCCTCTGACAACAAGAATTCACACTTGGAAAACTTCGCATATAATTGATTATCCTTCAACACTTGCAAAACAATCCTAAGGTGGTCCGCATGCTCCTTGTTATTCTTAGAATAGATCAAAATATCATCTATGAACACAACCACAAATTGATCCAGATATGGCTTGAACAAACGGTTCATATAGTCCATAAATACTGCCAGAGCATTAGTGAGACCAAAAAGGATTACCTGGTACTCATAATGTCCGTATATAGACCTGAATGCAGTCTTTGGAATATCATCTGACTTAACCCGACTCTAATGGTAACTTGACCTCAAATCAATTTTTAAGAAGACACAAGCACCCCTCAACTGATCAAGCAAATCATCTATGCGACGGAGATGATATCTGTTCTTTACAGTCACTTCATTTAATTGCCTGTAGTCGGTCACAAGTCTCATGCTTCCATCATTCTTCTTGACAAACAACACCAGTGCTCCCTGATGGTCATTTGCTACAATGTGCAAATACACGCGCAAGCATACGCGACAACAAGTAATATAGGGCTTTTAAGAGTCCCAAATATCGTTCCCTCAAGGATCTTTTGCAAATTTTCTAACTTAACTAATTAGTGATTGTAAATCAGCACACACTTTACAAATAAAATCAAATTAAAGATCATGATTTGGGAATTTAGTTATAAACAGAAACAGATTTGAAAGCCAACAATTTTTTTCTTTTTATATAAAGGATTTAGTATCTAGGAATTAAAGAAGGTTATGGTGATTGAAAATGCTTCTGAATGTATAGAAAAATTTGTGAAGAAAAATAGGTTGAGTTCAGTCCCCCTTCCCCACAGCCTTCAAATGAATGCTAAAACAGCTTCTTAAGATCAATTCCCACGTGTTGAAACCTCTCTTGTTGCTTTTAATCTCTTAAAAACATTTTTATCATTTACCATCAATTCACACATCTCTGTGCTAAAAGAAGGAATGATCATTTAATCCAATCAACACATCATGGAGGCTGTTATGATCTCTGAGTAACATCCCTTGAGAATTTTCACCCTCAAGTCCATGTGTTCAACATAGTTCTGGCTTTAGTCATTTCTCAATGACTAAATCCTGGAATAATATCCTATAATCAGGCCTCAAAAATAGGATAGGTAAAATTTAACACAACGTTGAACAAAATGAAAACAATTTTAAGCAACTGAGATTTACACACATTCAAGACTGCGGTTCGGGTACCTACACCCAACCTCAAAGAAATTAGCTCATACCCATAAGGGTTAAGCTAAACACTACAACTAAATGTTCAAATAAAAACTAAAAATGCAGAAATCAAAGATGCAGCAAGAGTCCTAACAACCGGAAAACCTCACTGCTGCACCAACAAGTTTAGTACCAGATTATGCATTACAAAGAGTAAAAATAAAAATGAAAAGTCTAAGGAGAATTCAGAAAACAATAGCAGCAGAAAAAGATCGATGAAGAAAAAGAAGATCCCTCACATTCACTGTTCTTCTACTATTTATAGCACTCTCCTTCGCACATGCATGGGTTGTGGGCCCTCTTCTTGCAACCTCCACGTATTGCTTCCTTGCTGCAGGTCCCTCAACCAACTTTTAGCTCCGCGATTTCACAAAGGATTCACCCAACAACTTCTCTTTCCACGATTGTACTGACCTCCACGTCACTATTCTGTTAGAGATGAGCTTCTAGAACGATGATCAAACGAATCGGTTACTAGAACAAGGGATTTTTTTACGGATGGTTAAGGAGAATGGGTTTAGTGGAGAGCTGTGGCTGTGAGAGAAAGGAAAGGCTATGGAGCGGCTGTGGGTTAGGGCACGAGTGAGAAGAATGACAAAGCTGCACCAGACTCAGCCGAATGCCTCCTTAGGTGATTTGGGAATGGGCTCAATTCTTTTTGGGCTTCTCACATGCTTAAAAACCGACCCAGCCCACTTGTTGTACTTCATGCTGTTTATTTGGGCTAAGTTTGCATCACATCTTTCTTATCTTTTTTTCTTTCTTTCTTTTTCTTGAACAAAATTGATAATTTGGGCCTGCAAAATACACAAATTAGCCCATTAGCACTTAAACTCAGAATCTTTCATTTTCATGTAATATTTGGGGTTTATATTTGGTAAAAGATATCCATTTAATTACCATTTTAATATCAACACACATGTTCTAAGTCACAATATCATGAACTTATCACACCCCCAAACTTACATTGTTGCTTGCCCTCAAGTAACAGTAAAAATCAGCATCTGAATAAACACTCTCCACTACCAGAAGAATCACATCACTCATTACTGCCTAAAATCAACAACCATCTAAACTAATTCCCAACAACAGTTCAATGCTCAACCTTGCACAATTTTCCAGTGAATCATATTAACAAAAGACCAAAGAACAGAGGAGTGTACTCAATCCAGTAGCTTGATCATTCACAATCAGTCAGCTTGGTGATCATTTTTATTCATCAAAATATTCAACCACAGTGAGTGAATTTCAAATGCATGAATATCTCAAACGGCTGTATAATAATGACAAGAGAGATCTTTGAAGAACAATCATTTTTAAACACAGCATGCAATATTTTTCAAAAGGCACAGAGATGGCAACCTTTCACACCCTCACTTAATCACAAAAGTATTCACTTGATGCTCATGGGTTCTGTTTCTCTCCATCCAACACTGGGTAAAGTTCTAGCATAGGCTTGATAAGATGCTCATATCTCCCAAGTGACACACAGACTAAGCCAAATCAAAGGGTCTTGCATAGGTTGTAATTTGGTTGAGGTGGGGGTGGAGAATTTGTGGGGAAATGGCTAACTCGGCTACAACAGAAATGAGACAAAATCATGAAGCATAACCAAACAACTCAATGACTGCTATTTTGACATTTATTTTTTTTTTTATGAGGGCTGAATTTTTTTTTTTTTTTTTTACATTAAAGATTTCTCAGACCCTCAAAGTATTGTTTCAACACTTTTTATTTTTCTGATTTTTTTTTATATTTTTATATTGCAGCCAACAAAACACTTATTATTTTCCTGATTCCATTGTAAACAAGGGGTGTTGTAGATAGTGTGATAGTGTAGTTTGATGATATGTGATAAGAAAAGGTTAAAGGCTCAACATAAGATTTTCAATTGATGATGATTTAAGGATGGCTTTTTGGTTTAGAAGTGGTTTAGCAAAACAACAAAAATGCCCTCATCATTTTAAGCTTAAGCAAGTGCTACACTTCTTCAACTAAGCATCAGAGCAAGTTCTGCCTCACT